>VMDR010001390.1:0-129754 GCA_007922815.1 Macrotus californicus | reverse complement strand
TTACCAGTGTTTTGAACTGTGCATCTGATAGGTTGGCTATCTCTTCGTCACTTAGTTGTATTTTTTCTGGAGCTTTGATTTGTTCTCTCATTTGGGCCATTTTTGTTGTCTTGGCGCGCCTGTTACGTAGTAAGGGGCGGAGCCTTAGGTGTTCACCAGGACGGGGCGGCCACGTCGCTGCGTTGTGACGCTGTTTGTGAGGGAGGGGACCGAGAGGAAACAATGGCGGTTGCTCTGCTCTCTGCCGGTTACCAGTCACTTTCCGCACTACTCACAGTCCAACGGGGACCCTCTGGTGCTGGCTCTGGTGCCGATCCCCGGTGGGAGGGCTGTGCACGCTCCAGGACCCTGTGGGTCTCTCCAACGAGCTCTCCTGTGAGGCCGGGAGTTTCTCCCGCTGCCGCCGCCTCAACGCCCACAGGAGTTTTCAATCAGAGGCTTTGAGGCTTCACCTCCCAGCGCCGGAACTCTGGGCCGTGGGGTCCGTCCCGCTCCCAAGCTGTTCCTCCCCGTTTATCCTCACGAGGGAGTGGGACGCCTGGGCCGCAGCCGCCACCTCTCCAGCCGCCACCTCTCCCGGCCAGCCTCGCCTTTCCCGGATCCACCGGCCACCACCCCACCACGCAAGTCCTCTCCGCCCCTCCTACCAGTCTGGATGTATGTTTCTTAGTTTCTTGGTTGTCGGACTTCCATACGGTTCGATTTTCTGTCAGTTCTGGTTGTTTTTTCTTTTAAAATTTGTTGTTGTCCGTCTTTTGGTTGTGCGAGGAGGCACAGGGTGTTTACCTACGCCTCCATCTTGGCCGGAACCTTTTTTCCTTTTTTACTGCAAGCGTGTGGCGGTGAACAATGAGACTACTACATACTCGGCGCACTGTCTGGAGCCTGGCTAGGGTGTCGGCAGTTTTTACCCATCCCTGCTTATGTGACATCAGTGCAAAGGCCGACACAGTAGGAAAGGCAAACAACATCTTCGTGGTATGAAAATAGTTTTGACCTTGAAGACCCCCTAAAAGGGTCTTAGATACCTTGAGGAGTACACTTTAAGAATCACTGTACTAAACTACAATAGAATTTTTTTTTAAAAGAAAGACAAGTAAAAAGAATTTTACTCTCATACTTAGTAAGTACTATTTCATGAAACTTGTTATAGTCACATATGTACAGATAAATATTTAACTGTATACTAGGTTGTCGTATAAAGCAGATTTCTTATCATGAATCCAAAAAGCTTACAAAACGCTCCCACATCCCTTCTTAAAACTGCTAGAGCATTTACTGAGTACTTGAGTTTATTCCACTACAGATGAACTTCTAAATGTATTATGTATATGCCTATACCTCCTATTTCCAAAGAGATCTTAGGTTCTCAAACTACATCTTATATATGTCCCCAATTTCTTTGTATATGCCCCTAATGATACTACACATATCACAGTTTCTCAAAAAAAAAATTTGTATTGCATTTGCTCATTAGTATATAATGAGACTAAGAAGTTATTCGTATATGGCATACTAAGTCCTCAAAAACTTACCAGTTCTGCCCTGGCTGGTGTGGCTCAGTGAACTGAGCACCAGTCTGCGTACCAAAGGGTCGCCGGTTCGATCAAGGGTTGCTGGTTCGATCCCCAGTCAGGGTACATGCCTGGGTTGCAGGCCAGGCCAAGCCCTCAGTAGAGGGTGCAAGAAGCAACCACACATTGATGTTTCTCTCCCTCTCTTTCTCCCTCCCTTCCCCTCTCCCTAAAAATAAATAAATAAAATCTTAAAAACAAACAAACAAACAAAACTTCCTAGTTCTAACATGTCATGAGTACCTCCATGCACAGTGAGGTACAGAGGGGAAAGTATAGTCACTGGTATCATGCTGCTCTGAGATAGGCCCCTGACACAGCCTCAAATTCTTCACCTTCTAAATGAGAACACCACCTACCTCCTTGGGTTGTTACAAGAACTAAGTGAGATAATACAGGCAAAGTGACTTGCATAGTACCTGTCCCTTAATGGGAGAGCACTGCTAAAGAATAATAATGATAATAAGAAACAGTGACTTCTTTGTACAAGATACTTCACCATATACAAAACAGAGGCAGGTCCAACAATGATAGGATCACAGATTTCGAGGGGACCACAGAGGTCATCTCATTCAAACCCAGCTCCTTTACCTGCATTCTCCTCACCTTGCCCCAGACAGACCTTACAGATAAGAAAACCAAAGCAGCGCAAGGTTTTAAATGTCTTTCTCATAGTTAGCCAGCGAGGAGCAGCGCTTGATGTCCCACACATCCTCTTATTCATAGCAATCTGCGAAACAGATAACATCATTCCTTTCTGATTGGTAAGAGAAACTCAGGGTCAGACTTACTGAGGTTAAGTGCCCTGTCCAAGGCCTCATAAGCAGCAAATGACAAAAAGGGACACGGAACCCAAGTCTAACTGCCAGTTTGCGATTCTTCCAACTATAACTTATAAAGCTATCAAAGAATGTAAAACTCACTTTGTGTAACCACTGATAATCACCTGCATTTAGATCTATACAGAATAACTGACATGATTATGTGAATACTTATTATGACTAAGTATGACAACTGACAGCCACCATCAAGTTAGTTTTGTGCTGTGATATTCAATTCAAACTGGTGTTTCACTGAACTTCACAAGCTTTGGCATTTTTAAAAAAAAACACAAAACCCTCTTCTCTAGCCTCAGAGTATAAAGGAAATACATATCCCAAAAAGATAAAAGAAAAAGCAACATTCAAAAAAATCCCCCTGAGATAAGACTAACATGTTGAATACCAGTCTTGATTTAAATTAACACTTGCACCAGAAAGGTCGATACAGACAATATAAATTTTATTTTAACCGCGTATGTTAGCTATTTCAGTTAGCTTTTGTAATAGGTGCGGCCCTCACAGTGCTCTTCAACATGACATCAAACCAGCTCTGTTGCTCCTTAGCAGGGTGACCGAGGGCAAGTTACTCATCCTTTCTGATCTGTAAAACACGTGATTATGTCCATGCCTCACAAGAATGTTAAGATTAGGCATAATGTATACAAAGCACCTAAGAGTTCTCAAGCACCCTAAAGAAGAAAGCTATTATTACAATTATTATTTTATGCTTTGAGTTCACAGTCCTGTCTTACCCCTCAGTTCGAAGTGAAGATGGACCTTTCCATTTCCCACTATTACTTCCAATGCCCGACTGGCTACCACTGCCAATCCTCTGACCAAAACTCTGCCAGCTACTTCTGGGTCTCCACAGCAAGTCCCTGAATGTGTTTTTATTGTATTAATGCTCTGGTCAGGAAAAAAATAATACTCATCAATTCGATGATAACGCTAGTTCTTGCTTGGGACTAGTTTAAAAGACTTTAGATGAAACCATCTGAATTTATGGTTGTTTTTTTCTAATACCAATTTCTTTTAAAAACACAAACTTATCTGAAGCATATGATCAACTGTTGAGAACTCCTAACACAGTTGCCCTACACGATCTCATCACACCTTAACGGCTGTACCAGTGCAACCACTCGACTCCCATTTTCTCCTCCCAGCCCCCTTGGGTAACAGTCTCCATTAAGTAAAGGGCACTTTGTAGAAAAAGGTGGCAAAGAACACTACATATACAGTCTCTGCGGTATAACTGGATGCTCAAAACAGCTGGGAGAAGGGCAAAAGGCGAGGAACGTACGCAGGCGGATGGTGCTGGGTGCCCACCGGCAGCCCTTCCTGAGGACAGAGAACTACTATACAGAGTGTCACCGAGAGGCTGAAGCGAAGGGGAAGGGGAAGGCACTAACATATGCAGGGACTACAGTGTGCTAGACACCTCATACATTACTCCATGGTCTAGGTACCACTTCCAGTGCCAGGTGAGGAGGCTGAGACTTGAAGAGATGAAATGGTTGAACCAAGGCCAAAGAGCTGGTAAGTGGTTTCAGCTCTGCTCCTCCCACTCCACAGCACACAGTGCCTTGGTCCAGAGAAGCATTTCTGCCCAGGCCAGGCAGTAGGGAAGGTAAGCACACGCTCACCTACACACTGGCTTCGCCAAACTGTCTCTCTTCCACCAGTGGGAATGATTTTGAGAGAGAATTCATTTTTAACCTGCCCAGTTACTCCTACTGTTGGAAGTAGTGTTCTGAAATTTTAACAGACATACCAGTCACTGTAGGATATCTTGTTAAAAATGCAGATTCTGATTCAGTGGGTTTGGGGTGGCACCTAGGATTCTGCATTTCTAACAAGCACCCAAGAGATGATGAAGCTTCCAGGACTTGGGCCACAGTCAAAGTTGATTACACTCAGTGGCACCCAAACCCAGCTGATTATCAGAATCATCCAGGAGTCACTTAAAAACTATAAATTCCTGAGCTCCTCCTTCCAGTGAGGCCTGAGACTACCTTGTAATTCTGTAATTCAAAGAAATGTGGAATTATTAACGACAATAACCAAAGCAGGTAGCAACTGGGAACATACCGAATGTCTAAGTGCTCCCCACTTTAGCTCACGTACCCCTCACCACCACACTACACGGCTGGTCCTTATGGCACCATCATTCCTATTTTATACACGAGGAAACCAATGCGCCAAAGGACAGTTACTTGTCCAAGGTCAGTCGGGGAGCAGCAGAACAGGGGTTCAGACTTGGGCCAAATGATTCCAAAGAGTATGTGCTCCCACACACACCACTGACACTGCCTCCCACGTTACCCAGTGGTAATGTCACTGATTTTAACAGACACACTTGAACAAATACATCCAAATGGGTCACCTCAGGAGGTGTCGCCCTGGGAAGGCTATGTTCTTATTCTCGGATGCTGCCATCGTTCAAAACATTGCCGCTGCTAAACTAAATCATCTAAGAGCTCTTGATCTGAAAATGAAAATGCCTTCAGAATCTAAACCTAGGACTTTAGCCAGGATAAAAGCTCATCGTTGGAGCAGAGATTTGATTATTGACAACCCCAAATCAGCAAAAGCCAATTCAAAGAAACCTAGTATCTGGATCAAGCTAGGTATTTTCTAAGTAAAACAATCAGTGCTGGGTATTGAAAATGTTTTCCTCATCGTTGCTCTGTGAAGCTGATTGCAAAGGAGAAGTCTTTGTGTTTTTGTGCAATGGCTGTATCACTGGAGCCAAAGTGACTATTATGAGGGGTAGGGCTCATTTGGATGCACAGAACTGTTACATCTGTTTAAAAAGAAATTCAGCCTCTCGGTCATTCTAAAAAGAACTACATTTGCCCTTCACGATCAGTGCGAACACACACGCATATGTTCAGAACAACTGTCTTGAAGCATGCAGCTTTCCTGTCTGCCGCAAAAGCAACCGCTTTGATTTTCTTTCAGATTTTTCTAATAAAAAGTTGTATTCCGCTTATACACATCCATCCACAGAAAAGCAAACACGATAGTCAGGCATTAACGAAGCACTTAACTGCATGCAGCACCATAAGAGGCATCACACAAAGGCAACTACATATCCCAAATGTGTGCACAAACACCCTCACACACACGGGGTAACGGCACACGCGAGTATCACAGGGAGCATAACTATAAAAAGATATTATAGTCTTCATCTAGATTAGCGCCCTTGTTAAATGAATACGTCCGTTTTCAACAAAGAAAACGCTCTGCAAATTCAGTGATTTACAGATTTTTAAACAGCAGGCATCAATGCAGATGAGCACAATCCCACACAACCAACCTCTGCTTGAACTGGACGCTCCACACCTCACTGAAGCCACACATTCCCCTGCACAAACCCCACTCCACCACCCCCCACGCACACCCAGCTCCCCACCAACCTCACAGGGGTTCCTGGGCTGGTCCATGGAATCTGATGACATCACTCTCTCTTCCTTCCTGGAATTCTAAACCCTGCTGCTCTCCCCTTGCACACAGCTACCATCTCCATGGCAACCTCACCTCCTCCTGCTTCCCTATTGGCTTCATAGAGCAGGATACACAAAAAGGTTTTCCGTCCCCCCCCATTACCCGCCCCCCAAAAAGGATGCTTTCAACAGGAACCTGAGCTAATTTTAGCTACTTGGGATTCAGAGTCCTGTGACTAAGAAAACACAGAGAAATGTCCTTCTGACATTCCACCCTCCTTTCAACGCCACCCAAAGTAGCTGCTTTCCCTCCTTCTCGATGGCCCCCAATCCAAAAGCAAGTGGCAATATCTGCTGAGCATTAAAACAGCTGGACTGTCCCCAGAGGAGTGGCACACAAGAAATCTCACACGCACCTCTCCTCCTAACAAGAGAGGAAAAAAGGAGAGCAAAAATAAAAGTAGGCACTGGTCAAAAACACTCCATGTGCTGAGCATACATCTTCTGCTACTTCCTTCCATCCCAAGCCAAGGACTGGGAACTCCATGCCTAAAGACCCAACAGCCTCTAACCTCTTAAAAGACCAGATTCTCTTGCTCTTTGCTTGATATTATTTCTTCCACCAGAGGGAAAAGAGGAGGAGGAAAGGGGAAGGAAGTGCCATAGAAAGACAGCATACTTCAATGAATAAACACACTAAGCCTAGAACCACAAATCCCAGGTTCCAATTACCGACCCCAGGGACTGACCTGCTATATCATTGGAGCAACCTCTCACATCCCTAATCTAAAAAGAAGTTCCCACACAGAGATGGTGTAAGAATTACTACTAGTGCCCTGGCTGGTGTGGCTCAGTGGACTGAGTGGCTGGCCTGTGAACCAAAGGGCCACTGGTTCAATTCCCTGTCAGGGCACATGCCTGGGTTGTGGGCCAGGTATCCAGTAGGAGGCATGCAAGAGGCAACCACACACTGATGTATCTCTCTCTTTCTCCCTCCCTTCCCCTCTCTCTAAAAATAAATAAATAAAATCTTAAAAAAAAAAAAGAATTAGTACTGGTAAATTAATGTAAAGTAGTTTAAGTCCCTGGGCCATAGAGAATGAATAGAGTAAGCTGACATCATCAGTAGTGAAACTGCTCAGTATACTAACAGAAATTAATAATCCTCAAAGAATGAACATGAACTTATAGAAAATTACCTTTTCATAAAAATAAATATACCATAAAATATGGATAATTTTTTGAACCACAGACAACTCCTTAAAAGGTCAGTAAACCCAGCTATATATGCACCTCATACACCAGCCAATTTCTGACTAGTACTCAATTTTGGAGCTGGCCCTATTTTTTCTGTGCTTCATTCTGACTCGAATTTTAAACTGCTACTCACTCTCCCTGAATGACGACTGAATATGAACCAGGGCCTCGTTTTCTAGCTCAGCTGCCCACTCCCCATGCTAGCGAAGGAACTGTTTGCTCAGAGCCGTCCGTGATAGCCGAACACTGAACCAACCCGATGGCTGTGTCCTATATGACTCTAAAGGACACAGCATCCATTGTGACCAAGCAGGAAAGGCTCCAAGGAGGTCAGAGCCTTATAGTATGAAAGAGAGTAGATTCCAATAAGACACACCCACAGAAACTGTATTTTTGGTTTGCAGGGCAAAGACTCAACTCCAGGGCACCAACTCCCCAGTGAAAAATATAGACATGAAAGGAAAATGACAGTATAATAAAAGATAGTCATTTACCCCAAACAGAATCTGAACAATCTGAAACATTTAGCAAAGTCAAAATGTCCCCCTTATTGACACACAGGCATCCAGACGAAGCTTCACAACTGCTGTGGAAGACAGCAAAGGGTGCAGTATAAACAGACGAAACATTCCAGGGGGCAGGAGGAGAGGAAGGAACTCAGTCTGAGATACACTCTTTCGTATCTCACCCCTGTGAACTCCTCACAAGCGTTTCTTGTGTGAAACCTTCCCTGGTACAGCGCTGGAAAGAGAGTTCCACAGCTCGCCACGGTGGGCCCTCTTCTAAAAGATCTTCCTAACACTTAAAAACGAAGACAGCAGTCACCTTATTCTACAACGGGAAGGCTGAAATACAGTTTCCGAGACTGCGCATCAAATCAATTACGGAGCGGAGGCCTGTGAGCTGTCATTTTGCAATCTATCAGCAATGGCCTGGACTAGGTGGACTGCTGCGAACAAAGCTCAGCTTACCCAGCCCTCTCACTCAGCGTGCACGAGGTGCACGCATCGTGTGCCGGGTCACTGATATAGGGGCTGTCATTACTTCTTGAAAATAAAACCCAAAACTGCGAGTTGTGTATATTCTTACCTCACTTACTAATGAAGAAACAAGAGTTCCAGAGATGTCAATGTGACCAAGGTTATACAACTCATTTAATATTTTAAAAGCCAAGATTCTAAACCAGTATGTTTGGACTCCAAACTCTGTGCTTGTTCTACAAGGCCTTCGATTTACAGATTCCTGGGGTTGGAAAGAATTATTTAGAAATCACTTTTTATCTGTGTTTTCTATGTCATCAATAAAATGTAAGTTGCTTGACATCAAGGTCAAAGTCATACTTATTACATATTACTAACAGTATCAAACCCTAAGCAGGCACTCAATACTTATTAATTATTCTAATCCTATTATTTTAAATCCTTGGATAAATGACAATGATTCTACTCATCTTTTTAAAGTAAAACTGGCTTGAGAAGTTACATGCTGAAGTGAAATGACAGAACTTCAGATAACACATTCTGGAATTTAATTTTATAATATTGGAGATGAACAAAATCACCACTGTCATAACGTCCACACTGGCCCAGTCATAATGCCCTAATGCCTACACAGGCTCATCTGCTGGTTTAATCCATAAACCCTAATGCAATCGGGATCTATATATTAGATTTATTATTTCTAAATTCTGCATAAAGAACCAGAGCATTTCAAAGTATTTCTCCAGGGATTCCACTAAAATTAAATCAGCTGATTAGAGGACAATGCTAAAGAGGCCAAGGTCACGTGTCTGAAACCCATATGAACCAGTTAGCATTACTCACTCCTTCTGCCACAATATGTACCCTGCTGTAGAATTACATCCTGGTTTTACTGAGAAATTAATGCAAAGTATAATTTTAAAAAAAATTTAAAACATGTATCTTCTGATGTCAAATATAATAGCTAGTTTCTATTCTTTTTTTTTAAGATTTTATTTATTTTTAGAGGGAAGGGAAGGGAAGGAGAAAGAGAGAAACACCAATGTGTGGTTGCCTCTTGCATGCCCCCTACTGGGGACCTGGCCCACAACCCTGGCATGTGCCCTAGACTGGGACTCGAACCAGCGACCCTTTGATTCACAGGCCGGCACTCAACCACTGAGCCACACCAGCAGGGTGTTCTTTAAAAATAGCTATTGTCATTCAGAAAATATGCCCATCATTAATCCTTTCAGTGTTAATTTGAAAACCTTCCACGTGCCAGTTGATAGTCTCAAAAGGCTAGCACTGGGGGACAAACCTATTTATATGTGATATGTGACACAGCAGAGGCATGTGTAAGTCTGGTGCAAGAACTCAAAGGGTCACCCTGAGTCACCCTGAAGGTGACATGGAGAATGAACTCCAGGAGCGCACTTACGTAAATGGGGCAGGTGAAGGGCTTCCAGAGAGAGAACAAAAATGTAC
Organism: Macrotus californicus; assembly: GCA_007922815.1. Classification (NCBI taxonomy): domain Eukaryota; kingdom Metazoa; phylum Chordata; class Mammalia; order Chiroptera; family Phyllostomidae; genus Macrotus; species Macrotus californicus. The sequence continues at coordinate 120,209 of VMDR010001390.1, read as the reverse complement.
AAAGGTACGCTCATCAGACAACACGGCAAATTTAAGAGAACTTTCAAGTATTTTACTAATGCCAGGCTGAGAATGGAGAGATATGGCCAGTTGAGAGAAGGTAACCCAACATCTTTTAGACTTTCTACCTCAAACAGGTTAAGTTTTCCTAAAATGCCTTACTGTGTGTTAGAGTTCCATAGAATAAGAGGAAAAAATATTAATACCATGTGGAAATTTCTCCTCTTTATCGTTTCCATGATAAGAATGTCAATAAAAAGCTTCTGCACAGCAAAGAAATCATCAACAACATGAAAAAGCCACCTATTGAATGAAAGAAAATATTTGCAAATCATGTATTTGATAAGGGATCCAAAATAAATAACAACTCAACAGCAAAACAACAATCTGACTATAAAATGGGCAGAGGCTCTGAACAGACATTTTTCCAAAGAGACATACAGATGGCCAATAGGTACATGAAAAGGTGCTCAAACATCACCAATCATCAAGGAAATGCAGATCAAAACCACAATGAGATTACTGCCTCACACCTGTCAGAACGGCTATTATTTATCCGAAGGGGGGAAGAAACACTAATTCAAAAAGGTATCTGTGCCCCCAAGTTCACTGTAGCATTATTTACAATAACCAAGTATCTATCAGTAGATGAATGGGTAGAGAAAATATAACATATATATAAAACATTTATGTATTTTTATATATATAAAATACTCAGCCATAAAAAGGAAGGAAATATTACCATTTGCGACAATATGGATGAACCTTGGAGGCATTATGCTAAGTGAACTCAGACAAAGGTCTCACCTATATGTAGAATCTAAGAAATAATAATAATAAACTTATAGATACAGAGGACAGACTGGTGGCTGCCAGAGGTACAGGGGTGAGGGAAATGGTTGAAGAGGGTCAAAGGTACAAACTTCCAGTTATAAAATAAGTAAGAGATGCAGATGTAACATACAGCATGGTGACGACAGTTAACGATACTGTAATGTAGATTTGGAAGTTGGTAAAAAAGTAGATCTTTAAGGAATTTTTATACATTTGGGATAAAGAGAGGGAGAGAAACATCAATGTGTGAGAGAAACATCGATCAGTAGTTACCTCTTGCACAGACCCCAACTGGAGACCAGACCAGCAACTCAGGCATGTAACCTGACCTAGAATCGAACCAGCAACCTTTCACTTTGCAGGATGATGCCTAACTGAGTGACACCAGCCAGGACACAAAGCAGATCTTAAAAGTTCTCATCACAAGAAAAAATCTGTAACTAGTGAGGTGACGGACGTGAACTAGACATAGTATGGGGATCATTTCATATGGTCTGTCCAGAAACTATCCAGCCACATACTAGGAAAAAATAGAAAAAAGTTACTGAAGAAAATACGAGAAACACCGTACATAAGGACAATGACATCTCAGTCCCCTTCAAAGGAGGCACCTTGGGATATCACACAATTCTCCCAGCATCTCTTCCACTGTTCAAAACACTCTGCAAAATCTTTTGTTGGAATCACCACCAGCTGCCCCATCATTGTTTTCTGAATCTCACTGATGGTCTGAAATCTCTTCCCTTTCAAAGGTGATTTTAGTTTTGGGAAAAGCTGAAAGTCACAGGACACCAAATCTGGGCCGTAGGGGGCTGAGTCACTTGGGTAATTTGATGTTTCACCAAAAAACTCTGCATGATACACGATGCATGAGCAGGCGTGTTGTCGTGATGAAGCTGCCAGTCACCAGCTGCCCATAGCTGCATCTGTCAAAATCTCAGACACAGTAGCTTTTGGAAGCCCCAGATCAGCTTCTAGCTCTCGCACTGTCAGTCGCCAATCTTTGTTGATCGCAGCCCGTACAGGTGCAACATTCTCAGGTGTTCTGCTTGTTGCAGGCCTTCCAGAACGTGGATGGCTCTCAACAGAGCCTTGGCCATCTCTGAAGCGTTTGTGCCGCACTGTTGTTTGAGTTGCACTCACTGCGTCAACCCCGAAAGCCTTCTGAGTCAATCATCTGAATAGTTTCCGCGGAGGAATGTTCAAGCTTAACGCAAAATGTGATGTAGATTCATTGCTCTACTTGCTCAGTCATTTTGAATGTGACAGCCACACAGGACACATGCTCATGCAACAGCATCTAACCCCCCCCCACTAACTAGTACAGGGAGGTTGTCATTGTTCACGCATGTGCATTCCAGTCCACTCTACTTGGCTGCCAGGCCACATCGATGCTGCACAAACTTTTCTCCTTATATTAACAATGGCTGGATTTTTTCTGGACTGTGTGTGTGTGTCTGTGTAAAATCTTTACCCTTAAAACTAATATAATGTTATATATCAATTATATCTCAATTTAAAAAAAAGAATAAAGGTCAAATGAGGTGTACTCTTCTGAAAATGAAGCCTTCAGTGGCTGAGAACCCTTAATTAAGATGTTCTTCTGTCTTTAGAGCAAAATCCAAGTTTGCTGCTCTGTGAGGTAGAGTGAAAGTTTCCTTATTCTACTCAGAGAATTGGTTTAAAAGGTGATCAGTGGAGTTTATTCATCAATTTTTCTTTCCTAGAGCTGTCTTAATGTGTTGACTATTTGAAAAGCAATTTTATATTAATAAAAGAAGCACCTTCATGTCCACACAACAACCCTAACATATAAGCACCAAGTATGTGCATACCCACATCCTACCAGCTTTGATAGGTAAAGGGTTAGCACATGTATGACCTGTAGCAATCACAGTACAAAAGAAGAATCAAATTTTTAAGTAAACTTTTTAATGAAGTGACTAAATATATAGAAATGGGAAAACATCATAAATATACAAAACAATAAATTTCCACAAAGTTACCCCCCCATGTAACTAGCACCTAGGTAGTAAATAAATACATACATACATACATACATGCATGCATACATCCCAGAACTCCCAAAGCCTGCCTCGTGCCTCTGCAAAGTCACTCCTGCCAGGCCACAACAATGACCCTAACACCACAGGTTCATTCTGCCTGTCTTGAACTTTGTATAAATGGAATCACACATTATATACTCTTTTGTACTGGCTTTGTTCACTCCAGGTTGTACTTGTGAAATTGATCCATCCGTTGAGTATAGCAATAGTTCATTCATCATCATTACTGTAAAGTATTCCATTTTATAAATATATCAATTTATTTAAAAACATTTGAGTAATACTGACAGTCATTTTGTGTTATTTCCAGACTGGGGCTAGAAATGAAAAAGCTGCCACACGCATTCTTGTACGTGCGTTTTGCGGCATGTGTGTGCACTTCTTTGTCGGCCACACCCAGGAGTGGAACGGCTGGTCAGAGTGAACCCTGACGTCAGCTTTGGGAGTTACTGGCTCACTTTGGGAGTTACTATCAAGTGTTAGTTTTCCCAAAGTTGTACCAATTTACATTCCCACCGGCAGTGCTAGTTCCCACTTGCTAGCGTCTGGCTTTTCCATCCTGGCCTAGAGTCAGGGCAGCGATGTCTCGCGGTGGTTACCTGCTTCACCCTGGTGAGTAATAACGTTCACTACTTTGTGGGCATTTGGATATCATCTTTTGTGAGGTACCTATTAAATCTTTTGCCTATTTTTTACTGGGTTGTTTAAAGGTTGATTTATAGGACTTCTTGTATATATTGATTTGTAGGAGTTACTTTTATATATTCTGGATACCAGCCAAATACCTATATTGCCGGTATCTTCTCCCACTCTGTGGCTTGCCTTTTACTTGCTCAGTGGTGTCTTTTAATAAACAGATATTCCTAATTTTAATGTAGTCAATCTATCATTTTTTCCTTTGTAGTTAGTATTTATGTCCTCGTTCAAGTAAAGGCTTTTCATGAAGATTCGTATGTGTTCTTCTGGAAACATTAATAAAGTATCATTTAAAATACACTAGTGATTTTTATAATTTCCAGGCACATCATGTATGTGTATATAAAATGTAGAGATGACGTTTTCTTCCATCAAACAGATCAACCAACAACCAACTCAAACAATCTGTGAACTGAGCAAGATCAGACTAAATTGAATTAAGGCCACTTATGTGCCCAGGACTGTGTTAGGTACTACAAGAGATAAAGGGGATACGTAAGAGGTGACCCCTGACCTAAACACGTATTAACCTCACCTGAGAGCATGACACAAGTATTAGTTGTGTCTAGTGTTTGAGTAAAACTCACTGAGGATTTCAACACCAGAGGTCAAGAATCATAAATAATCCTCCACCATCCTCAGCTCTCCAAGCAAATTTCCACTTCAATCAGGAGCAGCAAGACTAACCCATTACTTTGTTACTGCTGCCGCTTCTTCAACACACACATCTAAAAAGCATGTCTTTACCAATTTTCATAAGAGTACATCAAAGATTTACAGTAAGGTAACAACTAAAAATTCAGTACTACAGCCCAACAACCTAAAAGAAATAGCAGAATCTGGCAATTATGCACTTTTTCCCAGAAGAGGAAAAACAAAGACACACATACACTTTCTCACACAACCCTACACTTTTTCCATATGTTTCCCAATTTTCAGGCCCATAATTATTTATCCTTCCCTTCCTGGCCTTGGAGACAAAAGTTACCTGAAGAAAAAAAGAGAGAGAGAAGAAAAGCTTACAAAACCCTCCGTGAGTTAGGGACCGAATATATGCATGACCCCTCTATGAAAGATAAATTTAGAGAAGGTCGATTCTGGGATGAGAAGTTAAAAGGGGTCAAAGGGCAGAATTCTCATTAAACCAATTTAGATGAGTAGAGAGTTTTTAAGCCAAACGGTCACTGAGTTTTCTTTATTCTACTGTGTTGTAACAAGCCTCAGAATAGAATTGTGCTACTCTTCCAAACACGCAGAACAGGAGGGAAGAGAGTAAGTCTGCTATTTTTAGAGGTCAAGGTGGACCGGACGCTACATAGCCTGGGCTTCTAGGCCTCAAGCGTGTTGTCTGAAATCAAGCAAGAATCCATTAGCAGAGCTTAAGGGATGACCTCACACTAGGGTAGCTCGTTACCTTATTGCAAGAAGAAAAGAGGCCTATGGAATTAAAACTCTTCAATCAGGAAAATTTCCAAGTCAGTACTCTGACCCAAAATAACAGGCAAAGGCATGACCAGTTAAGAATTAAGTTCTTCAACAGGAACCATAAATCCCATGGTATTCACTTATTCAACAAACTTTTATGATTATGTATACCTACTACGGTCCCACAGTCTAGACGCCATGTATACAGTGTGGAGAAAAAGACACAGTACCTGCCCTGATGAAGTTCAGTCAATTAGACAGAAGACATCACTCCAGGTAAATAAGCAAATATTTAGTTACAAATCATGATAAATATTAAAGAAAATGGGGGTAAATGTACTTTAGGTTAAAAAGGTCACTTTAGGCCCCAGCTGGTGTGGCTCAGTGGACTGAGTGCCAGCCTGCAAAATGAAAGGTCGCTGGTTCAATTCCTGGTCAGGGCACATGCCCAGGTCCCCAGTAGGGGGCATGCAAGAGGCAACCACACACTGATGTTTCTCTTTCTTCCTCCCTTCCCCTCTCTCTAAAAATAAATAAATAAAATCTTTTTTTTTAAAAAGTCCTCTTTAGGAAGATGACATCTAAGCCCATGGGAAAACAATGAAAGGAATCTTCAGAGTGTTCACAACCACTGATGTCTGACTGATTCACCTCTACCAATTCCAACTCACTTCTTCCAAGGCCTGCTATTTGTCTCCTTCCCCAAACTAGCCCTACATTCTGAATGTTGCCTCTGCTCAAGCAGATGAAGATTCCGTGGTTGGGCGCACTTGAACTAGGAACTGCAACTGGGTGCCTCTTGTGGCGCAGCACTTAGGAGTGTTAGGTGAGTGCACACCCCAAACAGAGCAGAGAGCTGCAAAGGTTACACAGTCTCAAGAGCCCCTCACACGGCCTCCTCCCACATCGCCTGAGAAGATGAGCAAAGGCGTCTGTCTGTCTGCCTGCCTCTAAATCAGAGCCTCTGCCTTTCTGCCATTTCAAAAGCAGCTTTTGTGCAGCTGCATGTGAATCTACAATTATCCCAACAAAAATTTAAATGAAAAAAAGCAGCTTTTGTGGCCTCAAAGCCTCCCCATAAACGGTAACTAAATGGTTCACCTCCCTTCTCCAGAATCAGCTGTTTATACATCAGAGACATGACGTAGATACACCTACGGATGACAACAAAAGAGGATGGCAACAAAAATAAGTTTTAAATGATCTTCAAACAAAATTTTAAGCACTAAATTCCCCTTAGAAGGGAATTTCTTCCTGAGAAGAGTTTAGGACGTATATATGACCAAGGGTGTGGAAGAGCATATACCACACCTTTGGGCCCAGAACGTAACACCGGGTCGAACCTGTCTCTCTGACACTTAGCAGCTTTGTGACACTGGGCAATTGCAGTTTCCTCATCTGCAAACAGGGGTGGGGCCATCTCATACTGAGATAGTATGAGTCTGAAACTTGGCAAATAACAGCCACTCAAAAAACAAACAAGCACGCAAACACACACCTTAGCTGCCTTCTCTTCTTCACACCAAAAAGCGGAGAGTGGGGGACCGCGTGGTACCTTAAAAAATAAAGGTAAGAAAGAAGATCCTACTGGTAAATTATCACAAGCAGCTGATGGTTAAAAATATCAGGTAATTCTGCCTTAGCTTCAATGCTATATTGCTATGAATCACTCCTAGGAAGGGTGACCATGTGGTCTATCTTAAGAAATTCCTATTTCAGCCTGGCTGGTGTGGTTCAGTGGAGTGTCAGCTTGTGAACTGAAAGGTCACTGGTTCAATTCCCAGTTAGGCCACATGCCTGGGTTGCAGGCCAGGACCCCAGTTAGAGGCATGTGAGAGGCAACAGATTGATGTTTCTCTCCCTCCCTTCCCTCCTCTTTAAAAATAAATAATTTTTTTAAAAAAGAAATCCTTATTTCAAATACCCTGACCCATTATTCCCACGAACATCAAAATATCTCAGAAATTCAAATGTTTCCACTTCCAAATTATATCTCCCAGACAACCTCGTTACCTAGAAACAGCATAGAAGTTTTTCATCAGACAACATATTCCACATTTGGCTCAAGAAATGTGTGATCACAAGGGTAAGAGGGACAGCACAAGTAGACAGGTCAGGAAAGCAAACCAATGTCGCTGAGAACTTTATGAATAAAGTACATATAGTACATTTTTATGTAGTCTATCCTAATAAAGTCACATTTATGCAACAACATGAATACAATATCCAAATGGACCAGACTGAAATTGCAAAGACCCAGAAGAACCCCTAAGACTGCAGTTTATAAACATCAGCCAGCTCAAGAAGACTGAGAACTGAATACCAAGCATACCCTTAGTTTAACAGGCATCTGGACCAAAGAGAAAATAAAGTTTGTACATAAAATACACTCTTGCAAGAGTCAGGAAGGCCCACAGAACAAGTCACAGTCCCTGCAGTTGAGCATCACCACGAAACCCTCTTGTAACCCTGTGTGGAGTGCCTGAGATATCGTGCAACAGTTGAGAAGTGAGCCAAGTTCAAGCCTACATCAGAGCACAAAAGGTATGCTCCCTTGGCAACAGTGCTACATGAAATCTGATTGCAAAACACCCTTCTACCTCTACTGGGTCTGAAGTCACTCCAACTTGCCCTTTGACACACGGCCAGAAAGAGCCAGTGAGACTCAATTTATAATATAAACAAACCATCCCCCATGCAACATTCTGAACAATTTGGAAAGGGTGCCAGGACTGAAAAATAAAAAAAATAAAAAGTTGCCCGGTTTTCCAGGTTCACTTCACATTCTCATGTTCCTAATACCCTCGTCCAGCAAACAACTGCCGGGCTCAGAGGAAAAGTCTTTCAGCCCCAGCCTTTAGTTGGCCATTCCCCCTCCTCCTCCCTCCGCCCTGCTCCCATCCCTGCAAGGAATAGGGAAATATAGAGAGATTCACATTCATATTTATTTTTAATGTCCCCTGAAAACAAACGGAGAAGAGATTAGAGAGGAAAGGAGACTGAAGTGGGGAAGAAAACTGGGCAGTCACAGAATGGGGCACAAAGACCCCGAGGTGGCTGCTCCCGAGCTGCAGCAGTGAGGGCTGTTTCTGATTAGGTGATACAATCGCAGGGCTGCGCAGGAAGTGCTGAGGGGCCCTCAGTCAGCCCCCACCCCAAACACACTGAAAACCTTTGTACTACAGCAGGCCCATCTGGAATCAGTTAGGACAGACTCCTAGCAGGCCTTTCCTTTAAGGGGGGGAATAAAAAACCTCTCTAAAAGCACTAGGCTGAGCTTTCCCCCCTGCGACTTTCTCATCCCTTCCCCCTAAATCACCCTTCAGAGCACATTTCTCCACCTCCTGTTCTAGGGTCACCACAAACAAGAATCACATTTAAAAACATGAAGCATTCAGAAAGCTAGCCTCCAGGCCCAGAAACCCACAGAAAATTACAGCATTCGTGCAACTGAAATCCCTCTTTACACAATTCTGGGATGTTTTAAATCTTATTTTTAGAAATTCAAAGTGGCCTACTTTGTTCTTTAAGCATTTAAATGAAGCAGATTCTTCATGAAACTTTTTTCTTTTTGTTCTGTCTTCTAAATCATGCAAAAAGTAGAAAATGAGACACTTTGGAACAGTTCTCCCAGCATCCAAAAGGAAAAATCTTTTCCACTCGCATTCCTCAGTTAAATTGCCAGTATTCGTTTCTGCAGGAAATAAATTTTTACTGATGCTTTCTATAAAAACAGAACTTCGCTGGTAGCTGGTAAATGCCTAGAACTAAGACTCCGGAAACCTCGAGAACAGTCTTGATGGTCGTTAACTAGCCATGTGGCTGGGGATAACTACTTCATCTTTCTGGGTCTGTTTTTTCATGAGTAGAACGTGGGGGTGAGACAGATTCTCTGAGATTATTTCCAGCACCACTGCCCCCTCAACATCCACACACCTACCAAAGCAAGAGAACACACACAACCAGCCTCCAGCTTCACCTAGGAATCATCATTTTAAGGCAATCTTCTTACTGCCCCCAAAACCTTACAGAAAGGAGTTGGTACTATGTGGTAGGGAAGTCTGAGCAGAGCCTGCCACCTAGTACGACTCTTCTGTTCACTGTCTTCATATTGCTTAGTGATATCATAACCAAGGCAGGGAGCAAAACGCTCAGAGACAAGTACCAGGCTAGTTAGTCATCTGGACCCAGCTACATGATCAGAGAAGAACAAGAAGACCCAGAGCAGGGGCCCCCAACCTCCGGGCAGTGGACCAGTACCAGTGCAGGCCTGTTAGGAACCGGGACACAGGGCAGGAAGTGGGCTTGAGTGTAACACACTGGAGTCATCCCGTGACCGTCCCCACTCCACCTCCCCCACCATGGATAACTGTCTGCCACAAAACCAGCCCCTGGTGCTACAAAGGTTGGTGACCACTGACCCAGAGAATTAAATTCACAAATAAACTACCTAAACATGACTCCGTCCTTTGTGCTCAGTGTAGAAGCTTCTAATTTATGTCATTGATCTCAGCAAATACTGACTGGATCTACTAAGAAGACCAGATTCTCTGGAGAACACAGAGGAAGAACCAGAAAGTGCTCTCTCCTCAGGAGTTTATAATCTCCAGGAGAGACACAGGGGTGACGTTCACTGCGATCTCAGCCCAGGGCTCGAGGGCAGTGAGTCCTGAGAAAGCTGCGGGAGTCCCGGCTGCGCTTCTGCCCGAGCCGCCCTGAGGGCCTGCACCTCCTCAGCGCCTTCTCCTACCTTCTTCCTTCTGTTACACTGTCCGGGTTCTAACAAATCTAAAAGTTATGTTTCACCACGAAGTGTAAAGGCTGACATTATAAACACTCAAAACTAATCATTGGGTTCAACAAATGTTAAATAAGCAGTTTATATTCATTGAGAGAGGCAGAGACCTACATAAACCATGCTCCAGCCCACAGCCGCCTCAGTGCAGGAGCCCCTGGAAACTGTAGCCACAGTTAACACGAGGGCAAGGGGAACTGATTCCTAACCCTAGGCTGGGTTCTAGGGATTCAGAACCAGTCGAGCAAATGAAAGATCTGCTGATTAGAACGGGATCAGAACTTCCATTAGTGTACAGCATGGCCTCAGCCACAGCCAGAACGTCAGGAATTCCTGCAGACCACTCACTAGTAGGGTGTGGGGCAAGAGGCACAGCCCACGAAACATCTGCCTCTATCTCATGTCTGTGATCAGTGCTTCTCTCACAAGTAGGATGGTCAAACAAGGGTCTAGTTCTTAAGGTCCTGCTTCACCATTTCATATAAGAGAGAGAAATGATCCTATGTAACTGACACCTGCTTTCTTAATCTCCTAACCTAGGTAACCTGAAGCCTGAGTGGGCTCCTTTTCCTGGACCACTGCATAGGCCATAGGGTATCCCCTTCTGGGCAAGCTCCCTAAAAACATCTTCCCTTCAGTGAGGTAAAATTCCCCCACTAAAATGGCATGGCTTTAAAAAGAGAGAGAGAAAAAAGAATCTATAACATACAGTTCCAGAACAGCAGGGTCACATTTCCTGCTGGAATGTGGAAAGCTGACTGTAGGGGGCGCACCCGAGGGATCTGGCCCACTCCCTAAACATGACCACATTTCAGATTAGGTACACTGAACTTGGCAGTTCAGCTGACTCCCAAACCAGCTCCGAACAAAACTGGACTGGTCAGGAGTCGTCGTGGCAAACAGCAGCAGAGGGGCCAATCAAAACTTTTGGCCCTGCCAAAGAACTGCAGCCTTTTCCTTAAAGGGAAAACACTTCAAGGTGAATGTTCCATGTAGTTGTGAGAATTTTCAGACTTTCTGAATTCCAACCTTTAGGTAACTTTGCTTCCATAAATTCCTTTTCTTGTATGTGTTCTCCTCTGTGACAACACCAGCATTGCCGCAGAGGGTAATAATAGCAGGACAGGAATCTACAGAAAGGCCACCACAATCCAAACACTGCATTTGACCAAAGCAGGCAGGGTCTGTCCTGCCTCATCTTGGGAGAGAACTGGGACTCACCCGTACTGCTATGCTACCACTTGAGGGCAGTTTGGAGACTTGTCCCAAAGAGCTGCCCTTACCCAGCCTCATCTCTCCCTGACGGCCTCTTGGGCTTTCTCTGACTCGGTCTCCCTGCTGTTCAAACTCAGGCTCAGCAGGAAGGCTGGAAGAAACTGCACACCTGATGCAGGCAGCGACGCAGCAGAGACGCCGCACGGCGGAGCACAGAGCTACTCACACTAACTGTGGCAGCCCTTTCCTCTTCAGTTTCCAAGCCCTTTCCTTTTAATAGAACAATACTTTCGTAAAATAATTCTGGGAAAAAAAGTGTTTTCGTTTTATTTTTTTATTATTCCAGAGAGAGAGGAAGGGAGTGAGAGAAACATCGATCGGCTGCCTCCCATACGTGCACTGATCAGGGACTAAACCTGCAACCCAGGCATGTAACCTGACTGGGAACCAAATTCACGATCTTCAGGTTTAAGAGATGATGCTCCAACCAACTGAGCCACACCAACTAGGGCAAAAATAAAACAATTTTTAAAGGCACATAGTTTAAACTTTTATTATTAGATTCAACACTCAAAATATTACTCCATCATATTGCTGTAAGTCTCTAAAGGCTCACAATCAATTTCTGTACCTCTGCTACAGCCAACACTTAGTGAGCCAACACTGGCCCACAGGTGACAGACACCAGGGCTACCTGTCACCAGAGCAGTGAAAGAGAGCAAGCTGTGACACTGCACACTCCTGGGGCAGTCCCAGCTTAATCATTTACGAGTTATCTGGATTTGGCCATATCACTTCTGTTTTTCTTTTTTATCGAATTTATTGGTGGCCATATCATTTAATTTTTCAGAATCTCAACTTCTGCATTTATAAACTACAAACATACTATCGCCAAAGACTCTGCAGGGTTATGGAAGGATGAGAAAAACAATGGCAAGGAGCCTAGCACAGTGCCTTGATGAGACTAAGAATCAATAAAATAATAACTATTACTATCAGGTTTTTCCAGATATTTTATCATTCTCTTTTAATAAAAGGCAATTACAATTCCAGTAAATCCTAACCTTAGGAGTTAGTATTTTCACAGCTAGTGACAATTAGGCAAAAGCCAGATCTGTGATCCCTTACAGTCTCTAGTACCCTTTCTCGTTTGGGGTCAGGAAGAACCAAACATCTTCCTTGTGCCAAAATGCATTCCCTTTGACTTCTACTGTTTTCTGTTCAGTCCAAAGTATATTTCAATCTGAGTTACAGCTGAACTCTTACCAGTTAAACCACCAATTCTGCTGTCATTCCAGCCTTGTTTTGTTTTATTAAATGTTGAAGAGATACAAGAAAACTATTTATAAGCTATATAAAGGATATAAACGACCAAAACACGGATCACCCCAGCTGAGAGTTCTCCGTTTCCCCCTCTCTGCCGCCTCCCCACTCACATGCTGCCGAGGCCCTTCTCCGCAACTGTTCTTAAAGACCCTAACCTCAGCCCGTGCTGTCACCGCATGCCCCATCCAAGGTTCGGTAAGTCGCGCCCTGACCAGGGTGGCTCCCCGCTGGCTGGGCGGTGCCCCACAAAGCAGAAGGCCATCTGTTAGATTCCTGGTCAGGGCACAAGCCTGGGTTGCGGATTAAATCGCTGGTTAGGGCACATACAACAGGCAAAACTGATCGATGTTTCTCCCTCACATCAATGTTTCTCTCCCTCTCTCCCTTGCTTCCCCTCTCTCCAAAAATAAATAAAATGTTAAAAATAAAATATTTTCAGTAAGTTGCATCCCCTCTCTTACATACCAACTGAAGCTGCCTGTTTGATTGCACCCATGTTCAACACACTACATGTTAAACCCCTCCCCCCACCAGCTCCTCTCCTGCTCCTTTCCTGTCTATTGGAGACAATTCTCGCAGCCATTCGCCCACCCCAGAATTGGCTAGGCTAAATTCTCCCACCAAAGACTAGCTAATACTATCACTCCTCTTATTCTTCCCTCATCCTTCCTTCCTTTTCTCAGTGAGAACCCTTTCATTGTGGCAAAGAGGCGGTTCCACCTGACCCTCCACAGGTCATCACCTCCCCTCAAACCTAAATTCACCCTCTTACACACACTTCTCCTGGGCAGTCACAGCATCAAGGCCATATGGAAAGCCCCAAAGGATCCAATCCAACGTTACTATATACTACAGAAGCTATGTTTATAATTTAAAAGAACAGAATGGGAGAAAATGCCTGCAAACACATATCTGATAGTGGATTAGTAACAAGAATATATACAGAACTCTCAAAACTCATTAAGAAAACAACCCAATTTTTAAAATGAGGAAAAGATTTAACAGACCCATCATCAAAAAGAAATGAATGGGGGGAATAAAGGGGAGATAATGGGGCAACTGTAATAGCATAATCAATTAAATATATTTTAAAAAAATAAAATAAAAAGAAATGAATGGCAAATATGCAAATAAAAAGCTGTTTAACATCATTAGGATTCAGAAAAACATGCATGAAAATCAGAGACACCACCACCATCTACCAGAACGACTCCATGTGAGCCAAGAAAACACCGACAGTACCAGACAGTGGAAGGGTGCAGAACAACCGCAAAAACGCTAAACCGCTCTGGAAAACAGTTTGGCGGTTTCTTATAATGTTAAATATATGCTTCAGGAATGACCCAGTAATTCCACCCCCAGGTATTTATCCGAGAGAAATGAAGACATATGACCACACAAAACCTATGTACAAATATTTATCACAGCCTTACTTATAATTGTCAAAGGCTGGAAACAATCCAAGTGTCCATCAAGTAACCAGTGAATGGAAAATTAAATTGTGGCACAGGCATAACTAAACAACTACTCAACAATAACAAGGAACAAATTATTAATACATAAAATAGCATGTACAAGTCTCAAAAGAACACAAGGTGGAAAGACGCCAGACTCAAAACGCTACATAGTATGTGATTCCATTTATATGACCTTTTAGAAAAGGAAAAACCATAGGAACAGAAATCAGATCAGTGACTGCAGGCAGCTATTGAATGGCAGGAGGGCAGACCAAAAAGGGATGCAAAGAACTTTTTGTGGTAATAAAAGTATTCTGTATCTTCATTGTGGAAGTGGTTGCATGTCTGTTACATTTGTCAAATTGATAGAAATGCATACCTTAAAAGGATGAATTTTACTGCATATAAATCATATCTCAATAAACAAAAAATATATACATAACCTCCCTCAAAAACACAGTGATGGCCTCCTCCCTCTCCATCACCGAGGAGGCCTGCACAACAGCTCAGGATACCGGGTAGGGAGCTGAGGGACTGTGAGGAGACACAGGCCAGCAGGCCCAGAGGCCAAGCTCAGAGTGGCTGGGGAGGCGGGACCATGAGGAAGGTTGGGGCCCTATGGAAGAATGGAACAGAGGGCCTGTTGGCTGACTCCAGGCCATGAGGAGTGGGGCACAGAAGTGAAGGGGACACTGTGGTTGGGAAAGTGGTTACATTAAGCAAATACATAAAAGGAAATAAATAAATTTACTGAGGGTTAGGGGAGCCAAGTTTCTCCCTACCTGAGAATGCTCATACATTTACAAAAATGGAAAGAGACTGCCTGGATTTAAGATGGAGTTTTTCACGTGGACTCTGGTTTTAAAATATAAAATTCAGTGTTTTCCAATATAAATATATAACCTACATACACACATGCAAACACCATGCATATATCTGTACACACATATACATACATACAACTGTACATACAGAAATAAAGTTATAGGTGTACATGTATGGTATCTGTATATATACACGTGTGGGCACGTGCTATGTGTACATACATACTTATGAATATTTTCTAGCTCTTTCTCCCAACGGAGCCTACAGGCAATGACACCCCAAAGGCAACCCAGCACTCAGCACACCCAGCACTCAGACTTTGGTTTCTAATTACTATCCTCCATCAAAAAGAACTAGGGCTACTTGCAAATGGCTGATTCCAGGGCTTGGGCAGGAAAAGAACAAAAAAGCTTGAAAAATCTGTGCCAGAAAGTCAAGAAACATCCATGAACAATAGGGAAGCCAGGATAAAGTAGGTCCCACTGGCCAAACTGGGGAGAGCTTGAGCATCAGAATAATCTAGAAATTAATTACAAACCATTGACTAAAACAAGAATTCATGAGTCTCTACTGAGAGAAACAAATGAGAAGGCAAAACTCTTTATTATAGTAGAATGGCAGCTAACAAATATAGACAGCCTGATAGAATCACCATATGACAACCCACAGAAGTGGCTGGTTCAGGAGGAGGCTGTCCATGGATGTCAGGTAGAGCTCTGGGGAGCAACAGGCTGATGGTATGTTCTCAGAGCATCTTTCCACAAGATAATAATAATTGTAAAAGGGAAATGATGAATTTACTGTGGAGAAAGCTGGCAAACGCCAAATAAAGCAGGTAATAAAGGTTGATATCACCGACAGCGGGGCACACAGACATCATTTGTCGTCATGTCTAACACTGAGAAGAGGGCAGCACCCTCTCTGGGATGCTCCTGTCAAAGTGCTATGACTGTTGTCATGAAGAAGCAGGCAGACACAGACCTCGACAATTCAAAAATGTCAGGGACACGAAAGAAAGGCAAAGACTAAGAAACTGTTTCAACAGAAGGAGTCTGAGGAGACATGCAACTGAACAGTGCACATCCTCCTGGGAAGGATCCTGGACCAAAAGAAGGAAAAAGAGACACTGCAGGGGTAGCTGGTAAAGTGCTACGGGCCCCGTGGACAGATGATGATGATGTACCAACACTGGCTTCCTCATTTGCAGAGCTGCATGCTGGTTATCAAGGAAAGCCCTGTTGGGGACATACACACTAGAGGGCTTGCTCTCAAAGAAGTTCAGAAAAAAATCATAAAGGGTACGTACGTACACACACACACACACACACACACACACACACACACACAGAGTGGGCAGGGAGGAAATGCAATAAAATATTAACAACTGGGGAATTTGAGTGAAGAAAATATAGGATTTTAAGGGGGTTTCTGTTTGTTTTTAGTTGTTCTGGCAACTTTTCTCTAATTGTGAAATTATTTCAAAATAAGTTATTGGGAAAAATAACAGCCACCTACTGCCAGGAACTATGCAGGGAATTATGTTGTGAGGATCTTTTATCCTCACAACAAACCCTCACGTTCATGCTCAGAAGGACAGAACCCTGGCCAGGCTACAGGTCCCCCAGCTACCAAGTGCGGAGCCCATCAGAACTGAGGTCTACCAGCTCCAGAACTTTCAACCTCCTACCACACCTTGCTGCCTCACTCAGCAAACTGATAATCGTCGTTAACTGAAGGACATGTCGGCATCCGTGCCGGTCACTGAGGATAAAATGAATCAGACCGTCTCTTCCCTCAAGGAATTCAGTCTAACAGAGATAAACAGGCTTGTAAAACAGCAAAAAGTTACAGGTAGCTACGGTTTGCCTTTACTTCACAGGGAATGCTGGCCCTCACTCTACAACAACTCAGTGTGACCCGTGAGCAGGTGGGAGATCACTTCGGAGATGTATGGGACAAACAGACCAATGGCCACAGCGTAGCATACTTAGATCATGTAAGTGAAAGGTCCCCATCTGTCTCTCAAACACACCCACCCTCCAAGGTCTCGGCAGCTCTAAAGCAAACAAGAGGAGAGAGGGCTATGAACGCCTATTTGAGGAGTCTCAAAACTATTCTTCCCCTGAGGTTTTCATCACTCCCAGAGGCATTCTGTATTTTGTTTAAAAAGGGCCTTTTCTAAAATGTAGTGGATAACGGTGGGATTAGAACTGTTTGGCCCAATTACTAAACTAGATTATTGCCAGAAGTCATACCCTTGTTTTCTAGTGGTTTTTCTACACCGAGCAAAAAACACAACTCTTGTGTATGAAAGAGAGCAGAAGTCTGAATCTCTACCACTCAGGCTTACCAGGCTCCTGCTTCAATGACTGAGAGCTAAATTTACCCCCAGAGGAAGTAGGTTTTACCATCAATTATGTGCAAATTCAGTGGTTTTCTTCTGGTTATAAATCAGCTAGGGACAGATGGGGTGCTGTGCCTCCAGGGATTGTCCTGAGCTTTGCAAGCAGGTTGGTTCAGTCCATGCACCATACATCACTTAAGTGAGGGAGGAAGATCCAGGCTACACACTGGTAACAAACAGTGCACGACAGTCACTGCTCACTGAAAACTTATCGTGCAGCCCTGGCTGGTGTGGCTGAGTAGACTGAGCTCCGGCCTGTGAACCGAAAGGTCCCGGGTTCAGTCAATTCCCAGTCAGGGCGCAGGCCTGGACTGCGGGCCAGGCCCCCAGCTGGTGGCGTGTGAGAGGCCACTAGCCGACTGATGTTTCTCTCCCTCTCTTTCTCCCTCCCTTCCTTCCTCTCTAAAAATAAATAAATACTTTTTTAAACTTATAGTTCAGCAGGAGAGACATAAATAAAAGAGTCCTACAGAACATCCGGTAAGAACACCTTCTACACTGGGTGGGACTGGGGTCAGGAAAGGCTCCCCTGAGAAGGGATCACCATGTAGCTGAGGTCTAGAGAACAAGAGAACATAAGCCTACAAGTGCCAGGTCTGTGTGTTTTATTCGGTGGAGAATTTCCTGGGAGCAGGTAAAAGGTAATACAAGAAAAAATGAATACAAAAGCAAAAGGGAGAGAAAGAGCCAGTGATTTCATCTTGCTGAGACACGAATACTGAGAAAGAAGCCTGTCAAAGGCTTTAAGCAGTGGGAAAATAAATGTTTGATCATTACAAGTCTATGGCAGTTATTATTAATTTTGACTTACTAATGACAGAAACTGAGGCTGGAGAAAAGCTAAGGCAACCGGACGAGGTCACAAGTAAATGGCAGGTGGACTGCAGAGCCCACCCCGCTTCTCTGTGCCAGCACTCAGCGTTTTACCCCGAGTGTGACCAGTTCCGTGGAGTCCCAGATGAATCACCTTTTTCCTGGACATTCAATTCTTAGTGTCCAACACTTTCAAAATCCAAGCAGTCACCAAAATTAATTTTAGCCCCATTAAAGGGGTCAATACCTCAGTAAAATCCAGTATACTCATTTTTATGTTTTCACCAATGCGAATTCCAATACAAAAACAAACAAACCTTTTTCCATATGCTACAGAGGCCCTGGCCCTAAAAGCTTAAGGCCGCAGTTAGAAGACAGCCCACACAGAACTCACTGTACACTCGGTAATGCACAGCACATCACCATCTATTTCATCTGGCAGCGGGAAGAGTAAGTTAGGACCCCACAATTACCCCTGCAGAGAGGCACACTAAAGGGAATGCAGGCATAACAGCTACAATAATGATAGCACAAATAGCCATCTGTACTTATAGCCAGTCATGCCAAGAGCTTTTAAACACCCACGCCCCTAATGCCTCCCTCTCCCCCCATGCAGGTGGGCCAACTCCTTTCCATTCTTCTCCAACCCACACAATTCCAGAGGAATAGAAAATCTGCTGCAGGGACTGGGAAGCAAAGAAAGCTGCTGTACTTTCAACACAAAACACCAAAAAGGAAGGGTCCTAACTCCCCAACCTGTGTTCCATCCATTAAACCAGCGTTTCCCTGTTTCTTCTACTGTCTAAAACGCACAGAAAAGCAGCTCCTGTCACTGCCCCCAGCTCCCGTTCCCTGACACCCACCCTGCCCAGCTGCATCAGGTACCCTCTCCCCCATCTCCGCATTTACTCACCTCTCTCAGGGCACGTACCACATTATCTACCTACTCGGTATCAGTCAGTCTCCCTACTCTACTGAGAGCTCCTGAGGACAGAAGCAATCTTGCAATCTGCCTCCCTCCACATCTTCAGAGCCAGCAGGTGCTGGGCCTACAGGTGCTGAATTAAAGTTCACTGAGTGAATACAAGAACTGCCGGGTGAAAAGGGAAGTGAGCAGTGGAAAGGAAATGGTTGCACAGTAATCTGAGGTCTGATGGTTCAGGATATAGGAACAGAAATCAAGGTAGAGTTTCTACGGTGAAATAATATATTGAATGCAACATTTACCTAAGAATATCATCTTTAATAGTCACTAATAAACTTAGAACAAAAGATGAAGAGTATCATTTTTTTAAAGCTAGCCATAATTTTTGTATTATATCCCCCAAAGCAAAACAGCAACAAAAAGTAGCCTACAAAAACCTTTTACAGCCTCACCATCCATTCCCAGTTCCCAACACAAACAGCTGTTTGCCCACCACTTCCCCTCCCCCTGCGCTCTCCCCTCCCCCTACCACCTGCCAAAGAAAACAATGGATGTATTGCAATATCCAAGAATTCTGAGAAGATACGTCTCTCCAGTTCTCCCAAGTTTACCTTGAGAGCTGCGAGGAAGATAAGCAGTTTGTCCCCAGTTGTAGTCAACTCCATCTGAATGACGAATGCAGTCAACAGCTCCTTAACACGGGGCTGGGGACAGTAAGAGACCTCCACAGCCACCGCTGGTAGCACTGTCCCCGACCGGCCGCACTCTGACCGTGAGGCTCTCCCCACGCCAGGCTCTTCTCTTGCTCTAATCCACAGTCATCTGCTTCCTCCTTCAGGGAGGCCTGCGCTCAAACACTCTTCACCCATTCAGTCAGCACATGTCAGAACTGCTACAAGCCCAAATCAACAGAACCTGATAGGAAGGAAAGGTCCTGGGATTGTTTCTGGGACTGCTTCAATTTAAACCCCTTTGGCCATACTTTTTCTTGGATTTTTTTTTCCTGAAGAAGACTACAATAATTATTTTGGAAAGGTGCTGATTTTTACTAGATTTCACTTGGAATCATGGTAATAAAGACGTCAGAGCTGAAAATAACCTCAAAATAACCTCATCATATCCCCATATTTATTTCACAGATGGGGAAAGGCCCAAAGACGTTAAGAACTGCCTGACTACCATTACAGAAAGGAATTCCTTAGAATGCCTGATCCTAAATGGCAAGCGTCCTGTCTAATGCATCCCCAGGGTCCAGTACAGTGCTCAGCACTTGATGAACGGTTGGTGAACTGGACTAAATGAACACCGCTAATTAGAGGAAAATGTAGGGCTATGACCCATGGTGTTTCACTTCAAGTACAGCATTTTTTCATCACATGTGACTAGGAGGCTGGGGTCTGTGGGTGGTGATTCATGTGTAAAGTAGACCGCATGGAATTCAGGCTCTCTCCCTCACCAACTAGGTACACTCCCTTTCTCTCTCACATCATCTGTAAGATTTCCAACCTCTGTGTTCCAACTGCTCTAAAAATCATACAACATTTCTAGACTTTTTTTTCCTAAAATATCCCTCCTCGTCCATCCAGATACTATTTTAATAATTCTCTTCAATTCCTTAATCTTCTTAATGTCTTTGGGGCTCCTTCCTAATACCTCAACTTACAACAACCGGTCTCCCCTCCCATGTCTGCACTGCCCTAAGCCAACAGTTCCCAACCTTGGCTGCATACTGAAATCACCTGGGCACGTTATTAAAAAATACTGATTCCTCAGCCCTACCCCCAGAGTTCATGATTTAATTGTGGTCTGGATGGGGTATGGCCAAGGAATGAAATTTTTAAAAACTCCTTAATGTACATCTAGCTAACACTGAGAACCTTTGCCCTACACCCTCAGGAATTCACCACTCGATCCTAAAAATAACTTCTGTCATTTGCTCTGGACTTGCAAACTATTAGGCTGCTCGGCACCGAGGCACATGTATTGCTAGACTACAGGCACATTATGACCATGCCCTTGCTTCGCATCTGTCATTTAATAACAACGCTTCGGTAAGTACATCAGTAAGCTGCATAAACAATGAGTGATAATGAATGGCAGCAGCCTGCTAGAAGACTGCAGAGGAGGCAAAAGACTGAACTGGAGTTTTCTGACTCAGAAACATATTTATAGTTTCTGATTTTTTTTTTACCAAGGATCTAGAGTCCTTCAAATCCAGATGGTCTTTCTGTATCAAAAATAGTTTTTTGCGACCTACCCCAAATAAGCACAAGAATAAGCAATGTATTTTCATGCCTCCATGCCTCTGCGCATACCAACAT
The DNA here is from genome assembly GCA_007922815.1 of Macrotus californicus. Taxonomy (NCBI): domain Eukaryota; kingdom Metazoa; phylum Chordata; class Mammalia; order Chiroptera; family Phyllostomidae; genus Macrotus; species Macrotus californicus. Next base: position 99,107 of record VMDR010001390.1, on the reverse strand, counting down.
CTCTCTCTGGATGGAAAACTCCTATTTGTCCTTCAAAGCCCAGTTCAAATGCTTCCTTTAGTCATTCTCTCAACAAATACTAAGAATTTACTACGTGACAGTTATTGTTCTAGGCAATGGAGATACAACAGTGAATAAAGACATAGTCACTGGTCTCACAGTGTTTACATTCTATTTGGGAAGCTAGACAGCAAACAAGGAGACAAATTAAAATCATTCCAGATGGTGATTAAGTGATACGAAGAAAACGAAACAACGTAGCACGACACAGTAATTGGTGGGTGGTGACTATCCCCCAAGGCAGACTCATCAGTTCCCGAACGGCCAATCAAGATCAGGAGGCTGCACCATATTCCCTTCTGTGCTCCCAGTATTTACTCCTAGCACACACAACACACACAATGAACACTGTGAATGAATTAGAAACAAGGGTGAGGCCCTGGCCAGGTGGCTCGGTTGGCTGGAGCATCGTCCTGCAAACCAAAGGTTGCGGGTCTGATTCCCGATCAGGGCACATGCCTGCGTTGCGCCTGGTCAGGGAGGGCACAGGAGGCAACTGATGTTTCTCTCACATCCATGTTTCTCTCTCTGTCTTTCTTTCTCTCTGCCCCCATTCCTTCCTCTCTCTCTAAAAATCAGTAAAAACGCATCCTCGGATCAGGATTCAAAAAAAAATTTCCTAAAGGGTAAGAAAAAAGGTAGAAGTAAATAAGTTAAAAAAATAAAAAGAAAGAATCGTCATAATTAAGAGTCCAGAGACATGAATCTTCAGCGAAGGTTTCCCACTGCCTGTAAGATTTTGGCCAAAGCCCTTGCTCTCTTCTATAAAACAAGCAGACTGGATGAGAGTGAGATCGCAGTGGCACCAGAAGCACCAGAAAGGAAGCGCGCAGGCCTGAACAACAGGCCACGCCCTAAGGGAGCAGGCACTACTGGGCTCCCACAGGTACCATGCAGGAATGCGGGCCCAGGGTTGCCGAGAGTAGCCAAAAAGCTGGATTTCGTGTGAGTTCTCCCAGTGCTTAAATATTAAATCTAAATGTCTTTAAAATACTGTGTTAGCCCAACAAAATCCCCTGTATAAGAGTCAGACCAGAGGCCTACAGTTTGCAACCTCTGGACTACATCATTTCTAAGTCCTTCCGAGTTTCAACAGTCCAGGGCTCCAAAGTGGAATCTTCTCAAAGGGAAGTGCTGAAGAAGACAACAGGGTTAGAGGACAAAGTGAGAAAAGGGCGGGCTCCTCCAGCATTCCAATCAGACCACAGGGGAGTCTTCTTCGTAACTCACTGGGCAGAGAATCCTTGTTACCTGAAAAGAAAATCATGTATCCTAGACAATAAAAAGACCAATCCAATATCTCCTTTTAATTATAAAAGCAGCAGTCCACTAAATTTTCAGTGATTGGGAGCTGAGCTGTGTTTCTTTGGCCCGAATGTGCTCAATGAACATTCCTATCCCAGGCGATGGGGAACGCTTACAGAGGCACAGCTCAGGGGCAGACCCACACACGGACAGCCACACGTACCCTACTAAGCGAGGAAATCAATTATGCTGAAGACTGGCAAGATGCCCCAAAGACACAGCAGGAATTTGATATGAACAGCAGGATGAGGAAGAAGAATGAATAATTCAGACTCCCTGATTCACTTAACAAAGTTCTGTCAAGCACAAGCTGAGCCCCGTGGTCTGTGGGCTGAGCTCGCAGCTGAAAGGCAACACCAGCCCCCTGCTGAATGGAAAACCAACTGTGCCTGCTCTGAAGGTGGGGGTGGCAGAAAGGACAAACCTGCGCCTCCAGTAAGTCCCACAGCCAGTTCACCATGAAAGACCGAACTTGAAAGCAGACAACGTTTTCATGCTGTCATTAGCAAAGGAAAAAGAACATGCATATTTTATTTATGCCCACCCTCTTTAAGGAGGCCTGAATTAGACTTTAAAGGCAAAGCAAACAAGAAAACGGGGAAGGCAAAAGAAAAAAGTATCAGCCAGAACTGCTGAAAGTGTACAGACACCTTCCCAACCCTAGTGTCCTACTTCCAAAGCTAAGAGTACCAGCAATTATCTATAAACAAGCAACAGTGGCCAGCGTACAAACCTTTCATCAACCGCGTCACCTAAGTTCCACATGATTTTTAGACACAGGCAATTCCGAAAACAGATCCACATCTATGCCGAGCATCGATCAGTCACCATAAACTCTTGATTTGTTAGAAATCTGAGTTTCTTATAAAGATTTTTTTTTTAAGCTGCTACATAAATGACCTAGGGAAGGAAAAGAAAGGTAAACAGCCAACCTGTTTCCCTGTTTGTCTGTGGCAGGTTTGGTGTTTTATCTTCCATTTTTGTTTCTTTTTAATGACAAGAGTAAAATACTTGTAATCATTCAGCATTTAAATCTCTCAAGTCTATGATACTTATTCATGCAAGTAATCCTTTCAGGCTTGTATTTGTGAAGTATAAATGTAAACAAAACCAAACCAAGACTGTATCAACTTCTGAACACCACAGTACTCGAACTGTGTCAGTACAAAAATCCAGGGAGGAGAACAAACTGAAGGAGCTCCTGAAATCTTCCTAAGGCTGTGAAGAGACAGTCTATGCAATAAGCAGATCCTAAACATTGTACTAGGTGAGTAGCAGGAAAGAGATTTCATCAAGCAATTACTACCACATATAAGTGCACTCAAGAATGAGCTCATACTTTTAAAAACCATTTTAAAAATTAACCTGATTCCTCCAAGTTAGCAAAAGCAACAAACAACTTCTCCAAAATTCAAATGGCTGACCAGGGGATATTTTCAGCCCTAAAAGCAAAGAAGAAATAGCGTTTTTTTTTCTCAAAGTAATTAGATAACAACCAGCTCCTTCTGGTGAAAATAACCAAATTTTCTTATTTACATAAAGTTGGCCCACAGGAAATTAGTCTGTCCGCCCGTCGTAAACAAGCTTGCGATATAACAGCAGCAGCTCAGGTCGGAGACGCTGTTAGAGCAGGCGGCAACTACACCAGATGGGAACTTTTTGCTCACGTCTCTAGTACAGATCACGACCCAAGGGTCTGTAAGACATGTTCCCAAGGGCCACAGACAGAAAAGGGCTCCTAATTTCCAAATTCGTAATGAATGATGCTTCTAGAAATTAGATAATATAAACTCTTACCTGCCATTTCTTTTGTCAAAGAGCAATAAGGTTGCTGTTGATTAATTTTAACAAGCTGGAAATGGGTAACTTCCCAGAATAAGAATAAACTTTATGCTCTTATTTGGTGAGGCTGGGCAATGGGATTGTTTTTAAGCTCCCAGATGATAATAATTGGCAGCCAGGATTGAGAACCTTGATCTAACTAAGTCCTGAAACACATCAGGTAGGGCTACTTAACTACTGAAGTCACGGGCAACACATTAAAAGGAGGTTTTGGCCTTTGAATATGACTCTGTTTGAAATGACTATCGCTAACAAAAGAACCAAATGCCACTGAGTAATCATTCACCAAGAATCAAACACCACTGAGTAATCATTCACCCGGAAATCGTGGGACCTCTACTCTACGCAGATAAGGTTCTTTCGGTTCTAAAATCCCATAAGCCATCAAGCCATTGCACATCCAATAAATACCGGCCTACTATATGTATCAGGCACTGTGCTAGATAATGGGAAGCTGGAAAGAAAACAGATGAAAGCACACTCCCTTCCCTCTAGGAACTCACAGTTTTGAAGAGCAAAGTAAATACACACTTAAAATTCTATGAGGCTGAACACTAGAAAGGGACCAGTACAAAGTGTACGACAGCAGTTAGGAGAGTTGCTAACTCCATCTCAGATGTCCCAATAGGTTCCCAAGGAAAAGTGACCTCTAAACTGAAATCTCAAAGTAAAAGGTTGGGGGGGAAATACTATGGAGGTAACCTCAGGTAGAGCAGCATATCTGGTGGGGGAGAGGGTCCAGGGCTGGGAGAGGAAGTAGGGGCCGGATCACCGATGTGTGTTAAGGGGGCTAACGGGCAATGGTATGATGAGAGCCATTTCAGAAGGCTCACTCTAAGACAGGTCGCCGCAGTGCAGCAATGTGGAACAGGAGTGGCAGAACTAGAGGAGGATGCTCACTAAGCAGATGGACACAGGCATCTGAAGTGCAGGCGACAGGTCTAGGCTAGAGATAGCAATCTGGAAGTTGCTAGCACACAAAGGATAAATCAAGCCTCAGCAATGGGCGAGCTTGCCCAAGAAGAGCACGTACAGGAAAGAGAGAAAAAGAACCAGAGCAGAGTCCTGAATAACAGCCACTTTTCAGTGGTGGGCTGCGGGGAAGACTGAGAGGACAGGGCAGAGAGAGATAATTTTTTAAAGGGTGGTGCCAGAGAACACAGGGGAAGAGAGGTGCTTTAAGATCACGGAAGACAGAAAAGGCTATTCACTGTATTTAGCCACAAGGGGATCACTGGTGACTCTGGGGGAGGTTCCAATGTTGTAGTTGAGGAAGAAACCAGATTGCAATGGGTTCAAATGGTACAGGAAATTATTTCAAAAAGTTGATTTGTAGAAAGGAGAGGGGTGAAAAAGAGCAGGATGGTGAAGGAGACTAAAAGACTAAGTGTGCTAGAATTTATTTATTTGTAATGAGATAACCATGTATAAAGTTGATAAGAAAAAACACAGAGTGCAGATTTAAAAATCTAGGAAAGAGACACTGCAGAAGACACAAATGAGTGGAAGCATGTACCATGCTCATGGAGAGGAAGATTTAACATGGTTAAAATGTCCTCGCTACACAAAGCAATCTAAAGAGGCAAAGCAATTCTTATCAAGATACCAATGGCGTATTTCACAGAACTAGAACAAATATTCCAAAAATTTATATGAAAATACAAAATACCCCAAATAGTCACAGCAATCTTAAGAAAGAAGAACAACGTTGGAGAAATCACACTACCTGAAATCAAACTATGCTACCAGGCCATGGTAATCAAAACAGCATGGTACTGGCATAAAAACAGACATATAGATCATGGAACAGAATAGAGAGCCCAGAAATAAATCTGCACCTTTATGGTCAATTAATATTTGACAAAGGAGGCAAGAACATGTGATGAGGTAAAGATGGTCTATTCAATAAATGCTGCTGGGAAAATTGGACAGATATGTGCAAAAAAATGAACTAGACCACCTTCTTAGACCATACACAAGAATAAACTCAAAATGGATTAAACACTTAAATGTTAGACTCAAATCCACAAAAATCCTAGAAGAAAACATAGGGTAGTAAAATCTCGGATATTTCTTGTAGCAGTATTTTTTCTGATATATCTCTTGGGCAAGGAAAACACAAGAGAAAATAAACAAATTGGACTACATCATATAAAAAGTTTTTACACAGCAAAGGAAACCATCAACAAAATGAAAAGACAACCCACTGAATGGAAGAACATATTCATCAATGATATATCTGATAAGGGGTTAATAACCAAAATTTATAAAGAACTTATATAACAACACCAAAAAAAATCCAATTAAAAAATTGGTGCCGTGGCTGGTGTGGCTCAGTGGATTGAGTGCTGGCCTGCGAACGAAAGGGTCTCCAGTTCGACTCCCAGTCAGGGCACAGGCCTGGATTGTGGGCCAGGTGCCCTGTTGGGGGCGTGCGAGAGGCAGCCACACATTGATGTTTCTCTCCCTCTCTTTTTCCCTCCCTTCCCCTCTTGCTAAAAACAAGTAACATCTTTAATTCAAAGGAATATATACACACTTATGCTCACTGAAGCACTATTTACAATCACCAAGACCTGGAAGCAGCCCACGTGCCGCTGGCAGATGAGTGGATAAAAAAGCAGTGGTACATTTACACAATGGAACACTACTCAAACACAAAAAAAGAAGTAAATCTTACCCTTCACGACAGCATGAATGGACCTGGAGAGCATTTAGCTACACGAAATAAGCCAGTCAGAAAAAGACAAGTACCATATAACTTCACTTATATATGAAATCTAGTGAACAAAATAAACTAGCGAACAAAATAAACTAGCCATCAAAATAGAAACAGACTCACAGAAAACAGACTGATAGCTGTCAGAGGGAAGGGAGTCGTGGGGCTGGATAAAAAAGGTGAAGGGGTTAAACAAACAAACAAAAACTCACAGACACAGACAACAGCGTGGTGACTGCCAGAGGGGAAGGAGGTGTGTAGGGGAATAAGTGGTGACAGAAGGAGACTTGACTTGGGGTGGTGAACACACATACAATATACAGATGGTGTGTTACAGAATTGTACACCTGAAACCTATATAACTTGAAATAAATAAATAAAATAAAAAAGAAAATCTAGGAAAGAGATACAAGTAGGATTCACCACAGGAAGGAAGACACAACTTTCACTATAACAGATAAATGTTTGTAGGTTTGGTGGCAGGGAGTTAAAGGAGCTCCAATCTGATGATGGCTTCTATCCTGTCTATAAATTAAGAGGCAAGACTCTGGCACTAAGTGAAGGGAAGTGAGGGCAGGACGATGAGAGACGTCTGACCAGCCACTGTGGCGGCTCCCCAAGGCAGGAAGCCACGGAGGCAGACAGCTGCACTGACTGTGCCTGGGGTTTTGCGAAGGAGGTAAAACAAAAGGAAAAGACAGGGTGTTGGCCAAAGATCTGGCTGAGCAAAGAACCATGAAGTCTAAACGAGACAGGTAGGGAAGCAAAGACAAGGGAGTCAACCAGAGGGAGAGAGCGCAGAGGGAGCCGCGGCAGCAGGTTTCTCGATGACACTGGAGGAAAGATGCAGTAGGAGAAAATGAGAGAACTGGAAGAACCTTCAGGAGAAGACAAGATGCTAGTCTTTAAACCTTCAGAGAAGAAGAGTTTCCGACGCTCAAGACCTAGGCTGCGTCCTCAGAACACGGGGCGAAGTGTGAATGCAGGCGGGGCAGCAGGCTGAGGGCACTGAGAGGCGCGGCCAGCTGAGGCTCTGGACCAGCCATCCACAGACACCAGAGTCCCCTGCCACGATGACCACACTCGAGGGAGGAGAAAACCCACGCTCCAAGTGCCAAGGTTTGTTGTCTTTAATGAGGAAGAGAGGCAAAGCCATCAACAGATGGCGTCACTGAGTAAGGGAAGAGGGTAGATGGGCCGGAGGGTAAGGGCTCTAAGAGGCCAGGGAATTCCGTCCAAGGGGAGAGCACTGGACAGAAGTACCAGAGAAGGGGGAGAGGCTAGAACACTGACCTCCCTAACACAGGCCAACAAACACCACCAAACACGGGGTATTAGGAGGGGGATGTGATGTCCTCAGAAAGAAACCGAAATTAGCTAAGAGAAAGGGGAAAAGGGGGACAGTCCGTGAGGGAAGGAACCACTGGAAGATCAAGTCAGGAGAGAAAAAGCATCAGGTCAGGCCTCAGATCACAGAACATCAGACGGCCATAGGTGCTCACATCCTGGGTGCGCCAAGTAGCACAGAGCTGGATGGAATGATCTGTTTGGCCGCTGCTACTGTTTCTTTTAAAAGGAGGAGAAGGAGGGGGGAAGGGAAGAGGAGCAGGTGGAGGAGAAGTGGGAGGGGGGAGGGGGAGAGGGAGGAAGAGAAGAAAAAGAGGAGGAGGAGGAGGAGGAGGAGGAAGAGGAACGATGAGCCCCAAGAAGTCCTTCACAGAGAAATGGGCGGGTGCCCTTGACGGGAGACAGCACCAGCCAGGTTTGACTGAGCTTCTGGAAGAACCACAACCCAAGCTGAAGACCAAAGTAGGGTGGTTTAAACCCCGTGGGACCTACCATACAGCAAGAACAATGGCGACCTGTCACTGGAGACAGGGGTACCCTCGGGCTCTGCAAGGAAGAAGCCATGGTCCAGATCAGTTTTGTCACAGCACACAAGAAAACTCTCTGGGTGGAGTCAGTTTTCATCTGGACCCCTGGGGGCTGATAAGGTCAGACAGACACCAGATTCAGGCTCCCAGTACTTCCAACAATGATTGAGCAACTATAAAATAATGTGAAATAAACAATGAGTCAGTTCAAGAGTCAAGAATTTTGAGGCCTCCAATAAAAAGCTAAACAACTTTTTACTAATGTAACATATGTAACTGTTCCTGTGTCAAGTGCTTTACTTGCAGTATCTCATGAGTTTTCACAACTCTGAGATGAAAACTATTATTATTTTACAGATGAAAGAACTAAGCCTCAGAGAAATTAAGAAACTTGCCCAACGTTATACATTTATTAAGCAGTAGAACCAGCTTGATCATTGAGTCTATGCCTGACTCACCACACCAGTAGCTATTGCCAAAATACCCAAGTACACATCCTCTTGACTGTACAACTCAAAATACAGTCATGATTAGGACACAAAGAAATAAAAGGCACGGTCCTTAAGTAAATTAAGTCTGGCTAGAGAGACAAGAGATAACTGCACACACACACACAAAAGCAACAATTCAAAACCATCCTCAACTGCAGCAGGTCCTAGAATGATGTCATCTTGTCCAATGTTGTTTCCTTGTAACGCTGATGGCACGCAGTAGGAACCTAACTCACTTTTATCAATTAACCTGTGGTAAAGCTGGTTTCCTTCCACATCATTTCACTTACAGTCGCAAAACCACCGACGATGTTAAGTGAGGATATACTGCACCAAGTTCATGATAACAATAATAAAAATGTAGAAGATAACAATTTTAAAGATAGTTAGATTCAATAAATTTTTAATTCTGTCCAAGGCGACCGACCAACTTTCTAACGACCCATTCAGCCAAGCTTTCAGACATCTCAAATGAAGAGACACTGTTAAATTTCTCAGGAAATACCTGAGTAAATCATACCAAGACACCAGAAAGAAATGAAGTGGTCTGAAATGAATATCAGTCTCCTGAGTCTTGAACCACACCCTAACCCAACCACTTTCCCCTAACACACCTAGTATACCTAGCTTACTTGTACCAAAGCTCCAACGAGACCCAGAGCAGACAAAAATTAACCCTTAACAAGTATGCCTACTGGGCCACTCATCTTAGAGGTCTTGCCTCTTGCCTCAAGTTAAACTGCAGAAGTCTGAGGCTGAGCCAAAAACAAAAACAGCTAGGGAGGTAGGCAAGGATGAACTCACCTTTGGAAACTCATCGGCGTGCTTTACACACACTGATTCCTACAGAATCTTAGCTCCCATACTACACTTCAAGCTACCTTAAAGCATCATCTATAGGTGTCTGCCTGATACACCATCGCTCAGCCTCACATGTAAATAAATTCACCTCCATTTCCCTACTTTAGAGTGGAAAACAAAATGATTATCTTGCTTTACTTTCAAACCTCTCAGAGGCAGAATAAGGTATAGAATGTTTCTTAAGCACTCTGAATCTCAGTTAAGGAAACTGGAAACAGCACATAACAACACATTTGCCATGTCATGTCCAAACAGCCTGACTCCGCCACTAAACCCAGCCAAGGCACAGACACCACACACAAACACAGGCATGCACCAGCCTTTCGAGCTCAGCACAGCTGCCCACCTTCGCCACCCTGCCACCACAGGACCACTTTGATTTCCGCAGTCCCCTCATTGGCAGTTTCGCTTTCTGCTGTCTCGGTCACCCATGGTCAACCATGGTCCAGAAATATTACATGAGAAATTCCAGAAATAGACCATTCATACGCTTTTTGAACTGCACACCGTTCTGAGCAGCATGGTGAACTCCCGTGCCACCCCGCTCTGTCCCACCCAGGACGTGAGCCGTCCCTTTGCCCAGTGTGCCCACACTGCACACACCACCTGCTCGTTAGTCACTTAGCCACCTTCTTGGTTATCAGGTCTGCTGCTGTGGTGTCCTCTCAGTGCTCAAGTTACCCTGATCTTACTAAGGTCCCGTTCACCTCAGCACATAGGCGTCATGCCATCCCACATCATCACAAGAAGGGTGACAATGACAATCAGATAGTGAGAAAAACAACACTCACAAATTTTTTTTTAAAGTTGATTTTAGAGAGGGAGGAAGGGACAAACAGACAGACAGACACTGATTTGTTGTTCCACTTATTTATGCCTTCAGTGGTTGCTTCCTGTATGTGCTCTGACCGGAGATTGGACCCACAACCTTGGCATATTGAGATGACACTCTCACCATCTGAGCTCCTTGGCCAGAGCCTCACACACTGTCATTACAGTGTATTATTGTAATTGCACTATTATTAGTTATCATTGTTAATCTCTCACTCCGCCCGATTTGTATGGATGCACAGAAAAACACAGTATGTACACACAGGGTAGGTACTGTGCGTGGTTTCAGCCATCCGCTGGGGGTCTTGTCATGCCTCCCCCACAGATGAGGGTGGGCTACTGTACAGGTCAGAGTCTGCATGCTGAAAACGAACACAACCGTTCCAAGTGACACTGCTGCCGTGGCAGCCGAGGAGAAAGTGGACTTCAGCCGTTAGACTCTGACCACCGTCAAGGCGGTCAGTGACGTGCAGACGTGCAAACAGGGGAAAGAGCAGGAAAATGGGCAGGTGTGGTGGTTTTGAAATGTGTCCTCAATTCTTTGTTACCACTCCCTGCAAGGGGTGAAGCCTAATCCTCCTCCCCATGACAGGAACTAGACGTGGACCCTCGCTTCTAACCAATGTAATAAAGTAGAAACGACAGTGTACACTTCAGGGACCAGATCATAAAAAGCACTACCACTTCCTCTTCACTCTCTATCACGTAAGGAAGTCACTCAAGGAGCCTAAGGAAAGGTCCATGTGGGAAGGATCTAGGCCTCCGGCCACCAGCCAGTGAACACTGACAACGAGCCAACAGCCATGGAATGAGCCATCCTGGAAGTGGATGCTCCAGCCCCCGTGCGGCCGCAGCGAAGAGCTTGACTGAAACCTCATGGGAGGTCCTGAGCGTTCACCACCCCGCCAAGGTGCTCCCGAATTTCTGACCCAAGGAAACTGCGAAATAATACATGTTTGCTGTTTTAGATCAGTTAAGTATAGGGGTAATATGTTACACAGCAACAGATACACAGGACATGCTGGAGTACACTGGGTTGTGAACTCCAAATTATTCAAAGGTCCCTCAAGGCTCTGGGAACAGATACTACTGAAGAGAAGCACACCAGTACAGCAGTAACTTCCTCTTCTGCTCACAGCAGCGTCTAACAGAAATATAAGCCATTTATGTAATTTAAGGTTTTCTAGTAGTCACAAAAAAAGATTGAAAAGAAACAGGTGAGATTAATTTTAATAATATACTTCATTGAATCTAACATATCCAAAATATTAGCACATCAACATGTCATATAAAAACACAGCCAAATTTTACACATTTCAGGGAAATGTGTTTTTGTTCTAAGTCTTTAAAATCTAGTGTGCATTTAACCCTCCGGAGCATCTCTTTCGGACTAGCCATATTTCAGGTCCTAAATAACGCGTGGCTACCGGCTACCGTATTAGAGCAGGTCTAGAAGGTTTCTCCTGCTGCTTGTTGCCCTTTTAGAAACCCGAGTGTAGAGACAAAGAGATAAAAGTAAAGAATTTTCTTAATACCTAAAGGGTCCTTTTTATTTTCTTCACTGAGATACTCATTTGTATAGGTTGCCAAGATGGGAAGAAGTGGCCCTCACAGAAGGAAAGAGGTAAAGGCAGTGCTTAAAGTTAGGAAGAGGGACCAGTTTGAAAAACTGGGGGGAAACCAAACAAACAACAAAACATGGACACCAAGCGTCAGAGGGAACACAAAGAACATCACCCCGCTTTTCACTGAGGCCTCCCTCAGCTCCCCATTTCACACACAACTCTACACCCATGTGAAAAGCAAAGAGGCAGTTTGTTCTGAGGTGGAAGGTTTGGAAGGAAATGAAGAGGGAAAAAAAAGCAAAAGAACATTTGCTCTCTCCGAAAACACTTCTTCCAGCTAACACATCTGCCTAGCCTCACCCAGCAATGTCATCTTCTAGGCTCGCAGTTTTCAAGGAAGACAGATCAAACCCAGAGCCCTCGGCAGACAGTAATCTCAACACGAACATTCACTCCAGCGCCACCAGGGCCACCCTTTTCCTCCTCCTGGTCCTACTTCTTGAGAAGCCAGATTCAAACCCAAATGGAAAAAAGCCCAGCTGTGTGAGTCACTGCACCACCCCAAGGGGCCTGGGCCGAAGCCAGAGGACAGCTGGAAACAGCTGCTTCGAGATCAACCTCAATGGGGCGGTGGGGAGGGGGGGGGAAGAGGGTGGATTCATCATTTAGCATACACGGTCCCATTCTCGCCTCAGAAAAGCTGGTTTTCATTTTCTGTCCCAAACAAAAAGTTTCTTTCCCTTCTTAAGATTCTTCTCCTAATGAAGGTTGCAACAACTGACTCGCCATTAAAGCCCCGCTTCAGACCGGTACCCAGTGGGGGATACCGGTACCCAGTGGGGATGCCACTCCCACCTGTGTCCCTCACAACACCAGACAAACAAGATCCATCAGGCAAGGAAAAGAGTTCTTTAAAGTAGTCTTAAAGGCAAGATATCTTTGACTTGAACAAAACTCTTTTTAAAAATTCACCAGGAAATATGAGACTGCTGAAATCTAGCAGAAAAGCAGCCCCAGGGAAAGCAGGGTTCCACTCCCCTTCCTCCCACGATGATGATGTCATAAACACCGCTGATTAAGGAAAAGGGAAGAAATGCCAGAAGGGTACTTCTCTGCACAACTAGGCCACCAGCCTCCACACTTCTCATCCACTTTCCCACTAGCAAAAAGGATACAGATCTTCGTACATGAGTCCCTGAGGTCCTGAAGAAAAGGTGGCCGACCCCTGGTTCAGAGAGCATACTAAAATAAGCAGCATGCCAACAGGCACCTACTTACCTGTCCTAAGCAAGAACTTCTCAGAATGTGATAGGGAAGGGAAGGAACGGGATTTACTGGCAGCTGGCACAAAGTAGTATCAGGGGCTCCTCGTAATCTGAGTCATGGGGCGCCCATGAGCATTCGCTCCCACTGGGTCTCAGTCTACCCGGACAGCCATCTCTCCAACCCCTGTGCCTATATATCAAATGGCTTTGAGCAACATACACTCCTGGGCGGTCAGTCCTGGATTCTTCTGTCATTGTAGACATTCACATGATGGAAGTGCACATCCTTCAAATTCACCAGCCAAACCACCCCTGTGAACAGAGGAACCGCTGCCTTCAGAAGAAGTCTAGAGAGGTCTTTTCAGCCAACGAAAAGCCCCTTCAAATCTCCCAACTGGACAGCCAACATGAGTAACGCTATTCCTAAAGTAAGATACAAAGATTCAAAATATCCCCATACATCCCTTTCTTTTTCTTACAGAACTTTAGTTATTTCTTCTGCCAAAAAAAAATAAATAAATAAGTATTTACTCTATTACATCATGTATCTTGCAACTAATTTCCAAAGCCAGCCGTTGGAGATCCTGGAAGGAACTGAGGTGGGGAGGGAGTATGGAGGAAAGTCTGAGTCAGCTCCCAGAGCCAGAAGAAAGTTTCCCTTGGCCCCGAGGTTCAAGATGAAAATAATGTCAACTTCGTCAAGAAGAATAAAAACTTTCTCAGTTGCCGCAGCTTACATTCTGGATCCCCCCTTTTTTCTCCCTTATGTGCGCCTTTCCAAGAACAAGCAAATCTAGAAAAACAATTGTGGCACACTTTTTACTAAATATAGTCTTTCTCACCAACAAATCAGCAGGTTATATAACCCTTTACCCTGTTTTACACCATCAACTTACGTTATTTAATTCTGGCTAAGTTTCTATATCATCACTCAACTAAACCAAAAGCCTTTACAGAACCTGGAGCCCCCCGGCTCCCACCTTCCTGCCCACACCACCTCACACAGAGCAGGACCTCAAACAACACCTCTTGACGTTTTATTTTATATAAAGTGAGTACAGAGGTGAGATGGAGACTAGATATAAAATGCACGAAATGAGGGAGCAAGAAAGGTGAGCCTTTCCAGGAGAAGCCCTCCCCCTAGAGCTGGAGAAGAAAGCTTTTAATCAAATCTCAAGAGAGAACACTGCCTGAGGCCTCTGCACCTCCCCACGACAGGGACAGCGGAGCAGTCACAGCCACTTACACTTTCGTCCCCGGCTCGTTCAGTGTGTATTTCTGATAACCACAGTAACTTCCTTTCCAGCCAGCCCACAGTGACGGCCACGGCCCATGGCCGTGGCAACCACCAATGATTTCAGTAAGTTTCGCCATCTGTCTTCAAGGGCAACTGGAGCAAACCAACATAGAAGAATGTCCCAGGCCAGCTCTGGGGGTCCGTGAGGCTGAAGAGGTAAGTTTGTGGGAGTAAATTACTGGGCTGGCCAAAAAGTCCATTTAGTTTTTTCCATACGATGGCTCTAGTAGTGCTTCGTTGTCTTTAACCTAATTCGAAACAATTTTGTTAGATTGTATTATGACAGCTGTCACATCAGCATGCATTTTTTTATAAAAAACTTATCAAAACTGGTGATTTTTCATGCAGCTATTTTAATATTGAAGATAGAAGAAGGTATACAACATTTTCAGCATATTATGCTTTATTATTTCAAGAAAGGTAAAAACGCAATTGAAACGCAGAAAAAGATCTGTGCAGTGTATGGAGAAGGTGCGGTGACTGATCGAACGTGTCAAAAGTGGTTTGGGAAGTTTCTTGGTACTATTGACATTTTGGCCAAACAACTCTTTGCTGCGGGGCTGTCTCATGCATTGGAAGATGTTCAGCAGCACCCCTGGCCTCTACCCACTAGAAGCCAGTAGCAGGAGATAGCCGACATACTCAAAATATCCAAATCAATAAAGTTATTGGTGAAAACAAAAAATGTGTCCTTTATTTTACGGAAAAAACCATATGGACTTTTTGGCCAACCCAATATCATCAGCTAAAAGGTCAGAGTGTATTCAACTCAAATGTGTGTATGATAAAAGCCACAGGATTTTTTTTTTAAAGATTCCCCCCACCCCTCACCAACCCTCAAACCAAGATAACAAGAAAAAAGCATCACAGTTAGGGGCTGGGGCAAAGTACAGATTAATTTTTTAAAAATAAGTGAACATTATACTTTAGCGGGATTTGTCGTATAAAAATTGTGGTTAACAATACAACATTGTAGGACAGGTACTATTATCCATGCTTAGCAGACAGGGAAACAGGGAAGAAATTCAGTATCTCAGCTCAAGATTTCACAGAAGAAAACAGGGATCCAAAGAGAGAAACTGGATTTCTAAAGACCTAATTTATGAGGATAACATCTGCCTTAGACATGAAATACAAAACATATAGGAATGCACTGTTAATTTTATGCATTTAATATCTAGAAACAGGAAGTTAAAAGTCTATAGAGTTCTTATAACAATGCTAGAACGCACACATTGTATTTAAACAGAATTTGAGAGCTGGAAGGGATGGCTAGACAATAAATCAATCTAATTACAATTCCGACCACACTTGGCTTTACGTACTATATACAGGCAACATGATTCAGACTTTAAAGCTCTAACTTTTGCACTTTATGATTTGTGCCAATCCACAATCTTTGTATTACACTTAACTTTATTCTAAGAAAAGAAAGGAAGGAAGGAAAGCAGGGAATGATGGGAGGAAGACAGGAAAAAAGGGAAGGAGAGTGAACCTTTTTAAGTACCCAAAATGTTTCTTACCTCCTGTGATATGAAAAAATGCATCCCACTCAGGTTATCTACCTTCCTTGAGACTGCTTTCCTGTTTTCCTCTATCCTCTCTGGATTTTTGTTTTTTGCTCACAGTCCTGGTTTCGCTCCCCATCATCCTTTGTGCTTCTGCAGATCTTCCTTCCATGTCCGCCTGTCTGCCTCTTCTCATCTTTCCCTTTGCCTGCCTCCAACACCGCATCTCCACACAACACAAAAACCCCACTCTCTCAAACCCTGTACATTGAAGATCTCTGTTCCTCCTCAGCCCTTCTCTGCCTGTCTACCAGATCATCAACTGGATCCCTGGGTCTCCTTTCTACACTTCTCCCGCTTTGAATTTTTCTTTACTCTTTCAATACTCCTACATCCTGACATCGACTCGTTTTTCCATAAACATACCTACCTCACAGCCTTCCAAGGCCTGAAGGACATCACCAGGAGCTGGCATCTTTTTGCCCCCATTGCCGCTTTTCTATCAATTCATGTCATTCACTATTCAGCAAACATTTATTGGGAGATGACTATATAACATGTATTATAATAGTTAAGTCAAAAAGAGAAACCAAACCTGGTCCCTGTCTTAAGAAACTAACAACTTAGGATGAATTTTCTAAATTAAACCTCCCAGCATAGCATAAGAGAGAGGGCAAGAAACCAGAGGCAGGGACGGCACCTTTCTACTGCTCAGGTACACATGCATACCAAACCGATGGCTCTGGGGACCGCCAGGGAAGGAACCGAGAGATGGGAGGTAGGAATCAAAGCGACCACAGGCTGTGTGTGTTAGAGGTACCGGTTTTGTATTTCTCAGAATATACTGAATATTAGCACATAGTTCATTATCAACATAATTTAAACATGAACTTCAAGAAGATACTGGTAAACTAATCTTTATCTTCCTCATGCCTATTTGCATGGTGCCTGGCACAGAAATGAGCTCCAGAAATGATCGCTAAATGAGGACCAAAGGCATGTGCAGCATTCTAGAGAGCAGAGTGGAAGGAGGGAGAAACAGTCATTTTGCTGTCTTTACTTGACAGCTGTTCTTTTAAAGTTAATGAAGAGATTGAAAAAAGACAAAGAAAGAGAGGGAGGGAGGGAAGGAGGGAGAGGGAAGGAGGGGAAGGGAAGGAAGGGAAAGAAAGAGAATCAATGCAGGGTTTCTCGCCCTCAGCACTACTGACATATTGGGCCGGGTGATTCTTCATTGTAGGGGCTGCCCTCCACATTTTAGGGTGTCAAGCAGCATCTCTACAGTTACAAGGATCAAAACCATCTCCAAACACTGCCGAGCCCTTTGGGGTAAAAGCCCCCCACCCCGCAGCTGCGAATCACTGAGTTAAAGCTTAAACACATCATCCTCTCTCCACTTCCTCAACCAGAGACTTTCTCTCAACTTGCCCCGCGATTTCCATACTTAGTCCTCAGTTATTTCAACACTCCAGTTAATGATCCTTCGGAAGCCTCCAAGCTCGTCAAATTACTGATTTCCAGGGGGCTTTACCTCCACCACAATCATCCATTAAATAGCCACTCTGGAGGAATCATCGCTACCCAAACTCTTCTAAATGTCCAAATCTCAAAATCGTATCACAAGAGCCTGTGCTCTGCCTCCTTCCACCCCCGATCCACCTGAGCCCGTCTCCCAACACTCATCCCAGCACACTGTGCACTCGGCCTCGCTCGTGGCTCAGCCCAGCACACTGTGCACTCGGCCTCGCTCGTGGGCTTCCAAGCACCATTCAATAAAGGCAGGAAACTGGGTCTACCCCAGCCCCAGCTGGCACTTCACAGGAGTTAGCAACCCTTTATTCTACTTCTTGATGAATCCTCATCACAGTGGAACAGCCCCGACGTCTAAACTTCTACTCTCCTCAAAGTGTCAACAGCACCCCTGCCCAAGGGTCGCTAGTCCCCTTCTCCCAAGGAAGGAAAACGGAGGTCTGCATGAGGTCCTCCGACATGAGCTGCGTCTACTTCCCTTCTCATTACCTCAGACACACTGGGTACTTGATAAATAGGGTTTCTATTTAATAAGGAATAACATCATGGCTTTACGCTGGTTATATTTTAAAGAGTGACTTTTATGAGGAAAATTTGAAGGCTCTAAATTTTATTCTAATTCAAAATGTTATTCTGCAATACTAAGCAACCCTAAGGAACATCAACATGCCTCTCCAGTGTCTCACGGGAGCCTATATGGCTGCTGCAGAGGACCCTCTGGTAATCACTGACACACAGGGAGGATTTAGAGGGAAGCATAAAATATAAACTCCACTGATAACTGGCCATATAGCGAATAAAGAGTGCTTCCCACAACTGTGAGTGGTTCCTCAATCCACAATTCAGGGCAGCGTGGAGAGGTGCCGCGAAGGCCGACAGCATCACTGGCGACCCCACAGGCTGCAGGCGGCCCCTTGGCTCCCAGTGGAGACTGACAACCTTCCCTGGGAGCAAAATTGGCTCTGCAACAGGAGATGGGGGTTTTAAGTAGTCAACTAGCAGAGGCAATGGCACGATATCTGCAGAATTAAATGTCCCCTTTTCACCTAACCCTGCTGCCTGCCGCAGGGAAACAGGCAGCATCTGCGTGTGTTCTGTTTAAAGAGGCTCTGGGCCCTGCTAAGTCTAAGACATGACACTTCCACCAGCCTCTGTCTCATGAGGTAATTATGGAATGAGAAGCTTGGCAAAAGCTTTGGCAAAACAGGGCCAATCGTTTCTCAAAAGTGTTCTCAACTTTTTCTTGACCTTCAGCTAATGGTAGCTCAGACAAGTATCTTAAAAGCATCTGTAGTCAGCCATTTTTGGTAACTTGTGAGCAAAATTATTTTTGGCTGAAAAATTTATTCCAATCCTTCTCTCATAACTCAGAAGCATCTGATCAGGTTTGCTTCAAGCTTTCCAGAATAATTTACCTTTAAGTAGATTTAGAGCACAGAACATTTTGGCTTCAAAGGAGAAGCTTTCACCTTAAAAGCAAAAACCCCAAAACAGGCCACCACACAAGATACATGAAAAAACAGCATTTTGCCTGCATGCCGCCTTCCCTGGTATACTCTGCAGATTAAGCACGTAAACGTTCAGAACATGTTCTGAAAGCCTTTGATGGACAAAACACTGGCACGGCACTCCTGCTATGAAGAGCAAAACGTACGCCTGCGTGGTATGAAAGGGCTTCACATAGATTTAAATAAAAAGAAATGGAACATGAGGTTCAAGTTATTTTCATGCAGCACTGAAATGGAGATTCCAAATGTGGGGGAAAGACAGCTGAAAAAATAAGTAATTCTGCTAGAAGGCTGAACAACTAGATATATACGACATAATCAAATACAGGTTCTCTCTCTCCGTTTTTTGTGTTTTCATGGGGGGCGGAAGGCTTACTTTTTGAGGAACAAAGACAGTGTCACCAAACCACCTACCACTCACTATAAGGTGTGCTCCTTCAGTGGTAGCACAACCCAGTCACCACCAACCAGTCAGCTTCGAGAAGCAGGGTGCGTGGCTGCAAGGGGATGGCAGCTGGTGGGTGAACAAGCTACCAAAGACCCTGGGAAAACCCTGGCCTTCATGCCGTCCATTCCAAGCCTACTGACCCACCTGCACCTCCTCTCGCGCCATGACCTCGTACAGGCTGCTTCTCCCTCCTGCAACGGCCTGCCCCTCACTCTCCTTGGCCTGCCTTACCCCTACTCACTCACTCAACACTCAGCAACACCTCCTGCAGAATGTCCTCCCTGTGCATCCCACCCGAGCTGGTACAGAATCCTTCTATTATTATGCTCCCACAGAAACGCTGCCCTCACTCCTCTCGGGGCAGAGAAGCTCCTCCATTTACCATCAGTTAGGTCTGGAATGAGACAGCTCCTAATCTCATTAGTTCACAGAATTCCAATGCGAAAAAAATCCGAGGAACCCATGGTGCATATGTAGTGAGGGAGCATTTAAAAAACCTGCAGGAGCTTGTGGAAGAAGGTTATAGGAGTGACTTGTTTTGTTTCTTCTCAGCTCGCTTTATGATTTGCACTTGACTATGATCACCTAGGCTGTTGAATCATTCGTTCCATACGCATATTCAGCACTGCTTCCATTTGTAATCATCTCTACCTTTATCCACCCCTTTGTATGCATTTTCATTATAATCAGAGTTCTTTTCCTTACTGATATGACAGCAATGTATACAAGACACAGTTAATAATAAATATAAGCAACGAAACACCCTGTACACAAGTAAGCAATGTGAGAGACAAAATTAAAATAACTTGTGCTACCATTAGCACCATTTTTTCCTTTGTGGTATACAGAATTGGCACACTTTTCCTCCAGCACATAACTTTATTCATTATTCTATGAAAACCAGCAAGTTCAAAGATCGTAACAGCTCCTGTATTTATTCCTATGTAATGTTAATACATTATCTTTAAAACAATAGATGCATGTAATACAAAACTCAAAGGCACAAAAGGTATAGCAGCATGAAAACCAAGTCTTCACCTGTACCCCTATTCCTGACACTCCGCCCCTCTCCCCAGAGGTGACCACTGTCACAGAGCCCTGTGTTTCCTGGCAGAGAGTCTACATGCACATCAATACACACTTTTTTCATTCCACAAACAGTACAAACTATACACTATTCTGCATCTTGACTTTTTACAGGGTGTACTTTAGAATCTTCTGTGTCCATTCACACAAAGCTAATTCTTTTTAATGGCTGCGTGGTATTCCATTGTATGAGTGTAACCTATTTTAGTCCATAGATTTCCTGTCAAAGAGCATTTTGGTTTTTCAATCTTTTGCTGTTTCAAATAATGCTGTAATATATATCACACTATACACAGATGCAACAGTATCTGTAGGATAAATTCCTAGAGATAGAACTGCTGAGTGAAAAATACATATTCATATTACATCTTCACAGACATTACTAAGTAGCTCTCTCTTCATGAAGGTTATGGGACTTTTTACCCCACCAACACTTTAGTACTTTCTTCTCTACCTACACCCTTATCAATACATTGTGTGATCAATTTCTCTTCTTTTATTGATTCTAGAGAGAGGGTAAGGGAGAAAGAAGAGGGAGAGAAACATCCATCAGCTGCCTCTTGCACATACCCCAAATGGGGACCAAACCCACAACTCAGGAACGTGCCCTGACCGAGAATCCAACTGGTGACTTTTCGGTATGCAGGATGACAACCAACCAACTGAGCCACACCAGCTGGGGCAATGCGATCAAATTTCTATTCTAATGTGTAAAACCAGCCCAAGAGACCTCACAGGTTCTGTAAAAACCCTGGAGTCTAACATGCCCTAAGTGTTCAAATGCTGTTGAAACAATGAACAACCAAGCAAGAGGGTAAGGGACTTTGCACAACATGAGAAGTTCACTTCTTTTTTAAAGATTTTATTTACTTACTTTTAGAGAGAGAGGAAGGGAGGGACAAAGAGAGGGAGAGAAACAGTGACGTGCCAGAGAAACATCGATCAGTTGCCTCTTGCACACCCTCAACTGCAACCCAGGTATGTGCCCTGACCACGAATCGAACTTGTGACCTTTCAGTTTGCTTGTGGGACGATGCTCGACCCACTGAGTCACTCTAAGTCAAGGCAAGAAGCTTCTTTTAATATAAAGAACAATGAAACTGATTTAAAGATTAGCATTTTTCCCTTTTAGAGAAGGAGGGAGAGAGGGAAAGGAGAAAGGGTAGATGGATGGGTTGATTCTGATCTAAAGTGGTTTCTCCTAGAGGTTTTAAAAAATCAGGAAAAAGCCCTGGCTGGTGTGGTTCAGTGGACTAAGCACCAGCCTGTGAACTGAAAGGTCACCAGTTTGATCCCCGGTCAGAGCACATGCCTGGGTTGGGGGCATGCAGGAGGCAACTGATCAATGTTTCTCTCGCACATAGATGTTTCCCTCCCTGTCTTTCCTTCTCTCTAAAAATAAATAAATAAAATCTTTTTAAAAATAAATTATCAGGAAAGATTCATACCTGTCTGAAATAGGTAAATATTGTTCCTATTTTAAAGCAAGGTATATAGCCTTTCTTCAAAATGTCATGAAAATTTAAGAGCTTCCAGTGAAACTCCCAAAGGAGCAGCAAGGTTCCTTCTCTGAAACCGCCATGGGTACCAAAGTTTCTCACATCAGTGTTCTTTTCAGACAATTTTCCAAGAACTCGGTTCTTATGTGTAGTGTTTACAATCGCACAGCTGGTTAACATTTTGTTGATTTGCTTCCATGGAGTGCCTGGCATAATTAATACTAAAAGTCTCTCTGTGAATACAATAAACACCGAACTCTGCACGGCCCTTGGTTGGTACATGTTTGCCATGGTGTCCGGTGCTCCTCTGTGGTGCCGTAACAACCGTAACAACAGACAGTACTTACATATGCTTATCATGGAGCAGGTACTCTTTCAGGCACATTATATTTATTATATTAATGCATTTAATACAACAATCTAGTGAGGCAGAAACTACTATCACCCCCATTTTACAGATTAAAAAGTGAAGCACGGGGGCGGTAACTCGCACAAAGGACACAGTTCCATAGGTACAGAGACAGTACTTGAATCCAGGCAGTCTGAAACCAGAATGAGTCCTCTTCACCCAATATTTGAGTACAGTGTGGTAACTATTCTGATAAAGTTGTGCGCAAACGGTATGTTACCAAAGCACTAGGCTCTGACATGTACTATGTGTACACCTGTATCAGAGCAATTTCCACATTGTATGAAAATTATCTGTGTACACATGCACTTCCCCACTGCAAGTTCAAGTCCTAGTTTATCACTGCTCTCAGCACTGCCCAACTCACAAATTCTTCAACTGGGTTCTAGGTTAAGACAACACCATTTCTACTCCTTGGGTTTGCCCTTCGTGTTTTCAGTGTGGTGCTGCTTCTGCGGCTGTGCGCTACCATTTCCTAAGACCCGTCTCCTATAAGACAAGGTCTGCTCCTCAAATTGTGCTGCTTCCCTAGTAATCCACCAGACCTCTCAAGCTGCCTTGGGTACATTCTTGGAGTCCTGGAACACTGCATGGACCCACTCCACCATTCCTGCTGGGTAGGGCGCTGGCAGTGCAGCTCCCACCCCCGCAGCCAGCAGCCTGGATCAGTGGCTCTTATCAGGAAGATGCAGTAATTTGAGCCACCTGCCAACCCATCTCTCAACTGCTAAGACAGGCGCTTTCTGCTATCAGGTTGCGCAAATGCCTGGAAACCTTATACCCGGTGTGAAGGAAGAAGCAATAGGGCAAACAGCACAGCATCTGGTGCCCTGCCTGCTTCCATTCACTTGTTGAGATCAAGTGGACCCAATTCACTCCAACGAGGCCTTGGGACCATAAAGATTGCATGGTGGGTGAGATCAACGTTACCATACCAGAGGGGTCAGCATTCACCTAGAGTGCAAGGCACATCCTCGCTGGCGTACTTCTCCCGAGCTGGAACGCTACCTCCTCTATAATATCCTCGTGGAGACGAAGGTCCACTGCAGAAGCCAACTCTGAAGAGCACAATTTTACTTCGTAGCTTTAATTGTGGAAGGCCATAAAGGATAACAGAGCTAGAGACGAGCCTAAGCTTGAAATCTTTAATTCTATGTCCAAACCAGAATCCACTACTGTTCAGTAAGCAAAGAAAAATATTCCCTGTTTGTTGAACCGTATCTTTTTACTTCCCATTAAGTCTCAGTGGCAGAGTGCACATATCGCAGGGAGGAAAAACATTCATTCGAGCCTGGGACTTTCTACAAACACAGGCGCTGAGTGAAACTAACGGCAACCACGGCTGCCGAGATGCAAACCCCTGATGGGAACTAAACCTGCCTTTCTCACAATCCAACACAAAGCCTGACTCACCGGGCTGTCTCCTGACAGCACCGACATTCAATCAGGGCACACCTGGGCATTCTGGGTGTGTCTGGTGTAAAAGATGTCACACTGAGTAAAATCACACTGCGGTTGGATTCTGCGTGCAATGACTTGAGGCAGACTCTGGGTACCATTACTGACTCATTGACAAACAAGGCATCTGACCCAACATGGGCCCCACTGGGGCAAAGACAGGACGAAGAGCAGCTGGCTGAGGCAGGTGGAGAGCTGAGGAAGCCTATATTTTACTCAAACATCTTTAAAAGGTATCACCAGTCAGGGATTTGTAAGTTATTCTTGTGAAAGAATGGAGATGCAAATTAGGTCTCCTACCCTGTGATTCCATGACTCAAAAAACAACCCACAAAACACGTGGACTCAAACCTTGTGAGATCCTGTACTAACCACAGTCATCTTACCAGAGGCCTTTAGATCTAGTTATTTCAGTAGACCAAAACCGGAGAATTCCAATTCCAGAAACCTAACAAACAGAGAAAAATATCTAAACTAATATAAAAGTGATCTCCAAACACACAGAAAAGCAAAGCAAAGAACAGTATGCATATTACTATGAACCATTTGAGGTTCTAAAAGGGGATAGAAAAAATAGTATGCAGGTACCATCTCTGGAAGGATACCCAGGTAATTAAGCACATGGATCACCTGCAAGGAGAGACACTAGGTAGTTGGCAGAAGGCAGAAACTTTTTATTCTTCAATCTTTTGTATTATTTTGAATCATATCCATGTGAATACATATGTTTTAAAAATAAGTGTAAAAAACGAAATAAAACTCCACACACAGAACTCTCAGAGAAATCACACCAGAATAGTAACAAAACCTAAGAAGTGAAAGATTCTATTAGCCCTAAAGCCAGTTGTTCACTCTCACATACTGTCCCTGAGCCTGAGATGACCCGTCCATTAAAATGAGTACCTGATCCACTTCCCCTGACCAAGGCAGAGATGGTCCAGATAACTTCCAGATGCCTTCAGCTCTTACGAGCTCATACTACTCACCATTATCAATCTGTTGATGTATCTACTGTTAATCTATAATTTGCTCAAATCAGAAATGGAGTAACTTTGAGGCAAAAATATAAATATACAACAACAGACCACCATATATACAATTATCCCATTTAAATTCCCCTGAACGTGAAGAACAGAAAAGTAAGATAAACACATAATGCCCCTAATACAATGCCTGGCACAAGCAAGCACACAATAAATTTTAGCAAAATCTCGATTTGAAACAGAGTGGCTAGATCCAAATTACTGAAGAAACTGGGCTTCAATGTTGACTTCAAGTTCTCCACAAATCAGCTTTCAGGTAACGGGTAAAACGTTTTCAAATTTAAATATATGGCATGCAAAGGCAAGAGAGTACTTGTTCGTTCAATTCCCCAGCAATCACACTCTTCGGTCCGAGGGGCCTGAGGCCCCACAGAAAAGCACTGGGTGAGGAGCCACGAGATCTGCACAAAACCATCAGATTTGCGACTCCCTAGTCATGAAACTTAGAAATGTACAGTGTCCCTGTCTGAAGAATCACTTGTCTTTCGAGGTTCTTGTAGGGAACAAAGGCCTGTGTCAAAGCATTTTATAAACTGTAAAATATAATATAAATTTAATAACTGAGTAGTATGTGCAATTTAGTTACCATGCTTCAAATCCTGAGATGGTGACCACGGAAAAAGCAACAAAAATTACTGAGACTTTTAAAAATAGATTACATAAACGTTGCTTTTTTTTTCAACATTTACTGAGTTCTTATTATCATATACCCTTGGCACTGAAGGAGGAGCCAAGGATACAAAGACGAGGAGACTGCTCCTGCCCTGGCCAGTGTGGCACAGCTGGTTGGAGCATCATCCCACACACCAAGTTTGCGGGTTCAATTCCCTGTCAGGGCACACACCTAGGTTGTGGGTTCGATCCCTGGTCAAGGAGCATATAGGAGGCAACCAATCAACGTTTCTCACGTTGATGTTTCTCCCTTTCTCACGCTCTCTCTCCACCCCCCTCCCTCCCTCTCTATCTAAAATGCAATGAAAACAATGTCCTCAGGTGAGGATAAAAAAAAGACAGAGAGACTGTTTCTGCCTTTAAGGAATTTAAAAAGCACTAAGGTACAAAAATATAGGAGTGGCTAATAATAATAAAACAGCTATTATTCAGGGTGGGGAAAAAGTAGGTTTACAGTTGTGAATACATGAGTTTACTCTTGTATTATTATTTATTTATTATTGTATTATTTTTCCATACAAACAACAGTAAACCTACTTTTGTCCCACCCTGCATATTATACAGCTGCTATGTGTCAGTCCATGAACTAAGCACATTATGTACCTTATCTCTTTTTATTCTTACACTAATCCTTTTTTAAAATTTATTTACTGATTTCAGAGCGAGAGGAAGGAAGCAAAAGAGAGAAGGAGAGAGAAAACACTGATGTGTTGTTCCACTTATTTATGCATTCACTAACTGCTTCTTGTATGTGCCCTGGCATATTGGGTTGACGCTCCCAGACAGGGCTACGCTAATCCTATAACACATTTTACAAAGTAAGAACCTGAGGCTTGGTTTAACCAAGATCACACAGCTATGAAGTGCTAAAGCTGGGATTCCAACCCAGGTCTGCCTGTTTGCAAGCCCACTCTATTTTTTATAATCTTGGAGTGGGAAAAGCTTTCCTAAGCATGACACAAAGGAACAGAAACCACTAATGAAAACACTGACAGAGCCAGTTACATTTAAAAAAGTGGACCTCTAATACAGTAAATGAAAACACAAAGGGCAAGAGAAGTGGCAAGTACGTGACTGTTTGGGTACAAAGATGGAGAAGTGACACAGGGAGCAACAGCAGCGGCACTGGTTGCACATCAGGGGACGGAGCACATCAAGACCAGGGCTGAGAGGGAGACCCTTCAGGAAATGCCTTTCCACAAATTTTGAGTCACAACATCTGCTTATGAAACGTCAACCGCAATAGTTAAGAAAATTTTGCTTAACTTTAATGTCCACAGCTATTTGACTTTTGTGTGTGTGTGCAGAATGGTAACTATTATTTCTCAAAGAGTAATCAATGGAAAACAGGTCGGAATACCCTGAATTAGACAATTTCCTTGCTTAAAACGAAACGCCGGGCCAGTCCAATTTTCCATGTTTCTTCCAACGCTAAGACACTGGTAAACCAAACAAGCATTTACTATTATCCAAAAACTAACAGCAGAAAAGAATTCATGGTGAAGAAAGAACCCAGAGAGGGTAAGTGATCCCTACACCAAGCTCACGAAAGTCAAACATGAAGGTTTCTTGAAACAGGCTTCCCAGAATTACGAAGCAGAATCTACAGGGTAACACTCGCTCCAAACTACTCAAGAGAGAAACGCAAAGGAAGCATAAAGCAAAGCTGCGCAGACAGACACACACGGGTGTCTGTAACCACATCATTATTATACAGTTGACAAAAAACACTGATGGCCCCTAAAAAGCACCTATTTGAAAGGCTTTGTAACATGCCAACAATAACCAACGGATCTCCAAACACTGTAAAACATAGCCAGCTCAAAGCCAACATGTTGCCGCAAAAAGTGACATCCAGAATGACATCAAGCAGCTACAGACTCACAATAGAGTAGGGGGACAAAAGACGTGTCTATAATGCATAATGAGCAGCAGCTGGGGGTGGGGAGGAGGTAGCCAACAGAAATATTAACCTCTAAGCCCAACACAGACCTTTTAAATATGACCAGCATCAATTCAAAGTCAAAGATGACCTAAAAATTAGCCAAATCAGCTTATTTAAAGTCACGAGTCAAACCACGGATACAATATACAAGTCCCGCAATGAAGTCTGTGAGGACAGCAAACACAGCCGTGCATGCACTGGGCCGCGTGAGTGACAGCTGTGCAGTGCGTGCTCCATCCTTCAAACACATCTGCCTCTGCCTCTCTCAGAGATGCCCAGCATAAGACCATAGTCATACTTTCAAAACAAGCACTACCAACTCCCTGTAGGCTCTGCCAAAGCTCCCACTGTGAGAGGCAGCCATTGTGCAGACTTCCTGAAGTTCGGACAAAGTCCTCAAACCCATTGTGCCAGCCACTGGCAGTGACAGTGTTCCTGGAGGCTTATATGAGGTGCAAACCAATGAGTTAAGCTTTGTGGGTGCTGGGAGCCACCACAAAACGTCGTCCGCTTTTGCCAGTTCTTGCTTTGGAATGACACAGTGCTACTATCCCATCCCCTAGAAACCAAGAACTAGCAGGTGAAAACTGTCAAAGCCACATTCATATTCAGACTGATTAGGGGACAAGCTAGTGAGAATAAGCAACCTCATTTGCAGATCCTTTTTACAAAGGATGGGGGAAAAGGGTAGGGGGAATTGGGTAAAAAAGTGGTGGGAAGAGCAAAATAGTTCCTGCTTTCTACCTGAAAATATTACCTACTCTCCTCAGAATTTTTGTGGTGCGTGGAACTGCAGAAGGGAAGAAAAAAAAAAAGAAAAAGAAATTACTTAAGCCTGTAACTGTGACTGTATAAAAATCCCCAAGGCAGGATGACCTATGAAACTAAGCTCCATGCAACAAGGGCTAACTATGCAACTGCTTTTCTACTTGCCTAACAGTCCAAGATAAACAGAGCAGGCTGGTAGAAGCCCACCAACTTCCAGGAAAAGGGAACCAAAGTCCTCTTGACTCAGGACAAGCCACACACCCCTGAAACAAATCCCTAAATGAAATCCTCATAGGTCTGCTGTGGAAATCATCTGCCTGACAGTACTTAACACCCCCTCCTCCAAACGGCTCCAACTGGCAGAGGAAATCTGCTCAAATAAAGGGTTGGGAAGAATTTCCCATGAGCCTCTGTTCCCTAAGTGTTCCAACCCAAGCAGTAGCTGGAGCTCACATTCAAACCCCGCAGCACCCCCCAACAATGTCTGCAGTTCCTCTAGTTCTGTTAGTGTAGGTTCTGCCCCCACCCTGAGCCCCAGAGCTGAGCGGGTCCCACACAGCTACCCCCGCCCGTTCCTCCGAATAAATCATGCTTTGCTTGTGCTATTCTCAATTAGGATCCAACAAAATTGGTGCGGCCAAAAAGAAAAATAAACAGTGTGCCTCCTCAAAAACCTCATGCCGGGAATAAAATATCCAATCCACAGTGCAAAGATCTCTTTTCCTCAGCAAAGGAGAAACCAAGGAGCCAGCCTCCACATGGGAAAAATCCTGCATACCAGGGTATTATCTAGGGACTTAGGTCCCTAAAAACCCCAAGTATCATGGTGAATACACCCATGTGGAAGTCTAACTTCAAAGGCTCCATTCCTGCCCTTGGGAAAATCGGTTTTGAAGCAGTTACTCACCCATTATCATTTGGCAATTCGAAACTGCCATCTACTTCAAAGGTGGTATTTATCATGTGTCCTGAGCTTTGAATCCTCAGCTGAAATTTCTAGATGCCATGTTATGTGCAGGACACGACAGAAGGAAGTGATATTACAGGATTGTCTCTCTCATTCCCTTCGCAGAACCTGCTTTACCTCATTCAGAATCAAAAAAGCCAGAGGCAATACAAAGTATACCCATTTGCCTTTAACGAGCCCCCAACTAAGCTAGCCAGGAAAGTCCTGAGGTTGGAGAACAGGTGAGAATGATACAGGAGCACAGATCAGAAGCCGAAAGGCAAGGAGGCAGGGAGAACAAGGGCCAGTGAGAGATGGTTCCTGTAAATTTTTTCTGAACCTATCTCCAAAGGCGAGATTTGAAAGAACTGTACCGGGCTTCCTCCTTTTCAAGTACATCCAGTGAGTAACCCGAAAAAATAGCATGTATTTTGTGAGGCGCCTCAGTTTAGTACTGTTCCCACATCCATAAAAACAAGCTATGAATAGCTTAAATTCGGGATTGAGAAGGGAAAGGCTCAAGTCCACAGTGGATCAAATGGGTCTGGTCTCGCATGGTGGTAAGACAGCGACTGCGCCACTCCAGAATCCCTCGGCAGCACTGCAGAACGTGGGTCAACAGACCGCTCCAACGAACTGGAACGGTGCAGCTCTAATTGCCCCGGACTTGTGTGGGTCTTCTATTTTCCTTAACCACACCATCACAAAGGCACTTTTTATACACATGCACATGTGCACATCATTAATATCTGAGCACAGGAAACTAAACATCAGGTTGCCATGCCCACCCAGCACATTCAGCAGTTAAATTCCACCCCAGCTTCTGTTTTCAAAGACCCTCTCTCTCACCTTTAACCCGAAATCAAAGAAAAGATCGGTTCCTATTCACAGATGCCGCAACACCCAGACTTCTCTTGAGCTGGAAAGCAGTGCACAGGGCAGACCCCCCCAGGGAAAAACTGGAGAAGAAAGTAAAGCATCTGTAGGCCTCACTGAGGAACAGGAAGACAAAGTTCAATTCAACAAGAACCACAGTCTCAGGCACAGTGCTTACCCCGTCAGAACCCCAAAGGCGCCCTTGGCCTCACAGTCTGGGCAGGGCTGGAAGGGCAGACATTTGAGCAAATGTTGATCTTAAAAGCCCTGAAACAGAGCTATGGACATTATGATGTTTTGGAAACCAGCAAAACCATGGGAGGGATGGGAGCTGACACAAAAGGCATCCAGGAGGAATCAATATCCCAACTGATTCTTGAAGATTGAGCCATACAAATGAGAGAGACATGAGGCAGGAATTGCAGGGTGAAAGAACAGAAACAAGAGGCACGAATGAGCCGGGTGGCAGTGTGCTCAGGAAACCGCAAGCCTCTGAACATGGACTTCGAGGTGGAGTGTAGAGAGAAGTCAGGCTAGAAAGTCAGGCAGAAGTCCAGACAGAAGGACCAGGTAGGCCACACAAAAGAACGGACTTTATCCTGAAGTGAGAGACAAGCAAGCTACCCAATGATTTTAAGCTCTTTTAGATGGATGGCTGTGTTAACAGTTTGGAGGGTGGGTTTAAAGAGACCATACGAGACAAAGGCACCCCAGGTCAATTTCCACAAACCAAAATGAGAACAAAGAGTGCCATCCACTTGATGCAACGTATTTAACCAACAAACCTTATAAAATGTGAAACACAAACATTTTCACGACTCCTGCACCCACCCATGCAGCACCAAAACAGCCAGTGTGCATCTGTCACCCACACTCCCCATGAAAGGCCCGCACGCATGATGCAGGTCCTGTGATTCTTCAGCAGTCCTTTCAGTCCTTAGCTGATGTCCCCTCTTCCTCTACCTAAAGACCGCACGACCAGATCCATCTTCCTTCTCCATCCTGATGAGCAGAAATTAGGTCTCCCAGGTGAACACACTGCTCATCTCTAGTGTTGAATAGTTCCCAACCCTGGCACTGAATCGGAAGAGCGTTACCCATGCCACACTAATCTAGGAATAAGCAGGAACTCACGGAGTGCTGTACTGCAGGTTATAAGAGAGGCAAGACATAAACATTCACTGCTGGGTTCCACAACAGGCACTTTAAATAGTCTCAGTTATTCGTTACAGCAGCTCATTGGAGCGTGTATTAATTCTCCAAGTTCACAGGTGTGTACACAGGAGTACAGATGTTAAGTACCTTGCCAAAGGTCATCCAGTTGGTAAGTGGAGGAGCCAGAATTCAAACCCAAACATGAGAGATTTGAAGGGTTTCCTTCACTACACCAAACTTCAAGTCCATATGTAAAACAAATGTAATTATATGTTAAGGTTGGGAATAATGATAGTAACAACAGTATCTCCCCTTTAAAAATTGAGAGGGAACCCATATCATATCATCTTGGATTAAAGGATCACTCAAAGAAGTCACAACAGAGTGATCACAAATGGAATCTCCAAACGCTACTAAAAAAGGTCATTGCTGCACATTAGTGACCAAAAAATGTTCAGACTCGAGTAATAAGAGTAACCTGGCTCTACTCCAAAGAAATACAGCAAACGCCCCAGGCACTGTCGCCTCAGAGTCCCTCAGCCAACCTTTGAAAAAATGTGTGGCTGATTGCTTGCTTGTTCTCCCTCTCTCCCCCACCCCCACGTTATTTCCCAAACTACTTTCTCCACCCAGATTACAGAAATATGTCCAGGATTCACTTGGCAGTTCTGATCCGATTTGCCCCAATCCTGGCTCAAGCAGCTTTGCATTACCCTCCTAACTAGATCAGCGGCAGCCAATGGGTTTAGTCAAGCTGATCTGTGATGGATTAGATAATGAAACCTTAGCCATGTAAGCTGCCTGCTTGTATTGGGCTGTAGGGGAGAAGAATAAGAAACCCAACACTCCTGGGGGCCACCTAAAACACCAACTGCAGCCGCCATCCCTCGCTCCATCTGCTTGCTCCTGCTACAATTACTGCCATTTCCCTTCCATCATCTCTGATGCTCTTCCCTCTTGTCTTTGAAGGAAGTGCACATCTGCCCTGGAATAAAGACGTTTACTATGCTTTACAAATGCATAGCAACAAAAATTCAAACAAATCCACTCACTGAAGTGACCATCTTTATTGTTTCTACAATTAAACCCTGACATCAAACTGACAGCCTGAAAGATGTCAAACTAGAAAGAGTTCTTGTTTGTACTTAGTACGGTGAATTTCGTTCTCCCCGGCCCTGTAATCGCGAGGCCTGTCTGCACCAGTCTGCTTTACATCAAAATGAAAGTTAAATCTCTAGTTAATGTCTGCTGTGCTCACGTCAGTGTGAGGGACAGAAAATGACAAGGTGGCTAGAAAATGGGAGAGGTGAGAAACAAATGCAATCGGGCTAATTTCCTGAGTCACTTTGAAGTCAGATCGATCTGAGTTTCTCCTTCTCAAAGACATTCCCAGTTTTACATTTGTAGTCTTCTTTGTGAGACTTTTTAAAAACTCAGTCATTTCTATGTGACTATGCCTCAGTTTCTGCATCTGCAATGCTATTTACTACTCTGGTAGTGTTATGGGCTGAATGTCTGTGTTCCCCCCAAACTAATATACTGAAGCCCTAGCCTATAATGTGATGGTATTTGGAGGTGAGGCCTCTGGGAGGCAATTAGCTTTAGATTACATTGTAAGGATAGGACCCTCATGATGGGGTTAGTGCCCTTATAAGGAGGAAGAGATGTATCTTTCTCTCCCTCCCCAGGATCTCACACCAAGGAAAAGCCATGTGAGTACATAGCAAGAAGGCAGCTGTCTATAGGCCAGGAAGACAACCCTCCTGAGACAATGAGCTTACAGCACCTTGATCTTGGACTTCCAGCTTCCAGAACTGTAAGAAATAAATGTATCTGTTTAAGCCACCCAGTCTACGGTATTTTGTTATGACAGCTATGACAGCCCACGCAGACTAAGACAAGTAGAGATGAAACAACAATTTTAGTGAGATTGTCTGTGATTACTTGGAAGAAAAGCACATTACTTTTATAACTCTACTCAGATGGTAGCCCTTTGCTTAGTTTCAGCACCAAATACCCAAATAAGAATCCAAAGAGGTATTCACCTAGGAGGAAAGAAAACCAGAAACAAGCAAATGGGAAATAAACTATTTCAAGAAATACAGCAACCACATAGCAATTACAGGCTACCTGGAGCCCCTTCCCTGAGACCAGGTAAAAGTTTTCCTACTACTAGAATCAACAACTAATACAAACTGCTGAGCCCACTTAGCTAAATTGGATTTACGAGTCTATGGTCAGAAGCAGCTGGCCATACAATAATCACGCGCCAACATTTCACTGCTATAAAGAATTCTGCTGGGCCCTGACCAGTGTGGCTCACTTGACTGGGTATCATCCCGCAAAGTGGAAAGTATAGGTGGTTCGATTCCCAGTCAGGGCACATGCCTGGGTTGTGGGTTCAGTCCCCGGTCGGGGCGCATGAGAGAGGCAACTGATCAGTATTTCTCTCTCACATCTATGTTTCTCTGCCTCTCTTTCTCCCTCCCTTCCCCTTCTCTAAAAATAAGTAAATAAATAAATAATTTTTAAATTTTGCTGGAAACTGTAAGTAATAATTAAGATGCACCTTGCCTTACATAGCAGCTAAGTTCCTGGAAAGTTGCACAAAGATTGAATTTTTGTTAAATTGTTTTTATCCATTAGAACAGACAACCAAAACAATTCATTCATCAATATGTTTCAGAAAGCCCAATTTTCATACATACCAGACTTGCATAAAGTGAAATGAACCTCTAAAATCTATACAGTTAACCTTCCGCCAGGTTAGAGTACAACATTGCCAGGTATTCCAGTTTACAAGTTGAATTTGCCTCTTCCCCGCTCCTCCATGGTTCAGGGCTCTCTTTTCTATGCTCTTTCCAGGGTAGTGTGACTCCTCTTCCACCCACATAAAGCTTCTGGGTCCTGCCCTTGAAAGGACCGACCCTTCCTCTCTGTCCTTGTGAGCCTAAGGATTACAACATAAGTACCAAAGACTCCCTCACATTCACTACGGTCCACTGTGGGAAGTAACGATTTACTCCAAAAGCCTAATGGCTGTAACTGAACAGGGTTCAGCTTTGGAATCTGCAGCTTAGAGGTACAGCTCCATTTCATACCCAGCTTTGGGAAATTAACCCCAGGAAATAACTGTCTTCTGTAAAAAAGGGTTAATCTTTTTCTTTTAAAACAAAAAGATTTTTTATTTATTTACTTTCACAGAGAGGGGAAGAGAGGGAGAAGAAACATCAATGTGCGAGAGATACATTGATCTGCCTCTCGCACACCCCCAACTGGGGAACTGGCCTGGCCAAAACCCATGCAGGTGCCCTGAAACCCACGCATGTGCCCTGACCGGGAATTGAACTAGCGACCTTTCGGTTCGTAGGCCAGCACTCAATCCACTGAGCCAACTAGCCAGTGCAAAAAAGGGGTTAATCTTTTGACACTCAAAAGATTGGGGGATTTCATGAAGGTATTCTCACCCATGAATTTCATTCTTTTCTATCCCTTAATTATTTGTAAGAAAGGTAAATTGCAACTTCAACTTAATAGGCATTGAGCACTTACCATGTACTCAAAAGCATTAGGTATTAAGAATAAATACAAAGAATCCTGGTCCGCATGGCTCAGTTGGTTGGGCGTCACCCTGCAAACCAAAAGGTCGTCAGGTCCATTCCCAGTCAGGGCACATACCTGGGTTTCCGGTTCGGTCCCCAGTTGGGGCGTGTGCAAAAGGATCAATGTTTCTCTCTCACATCAGTGTTTCTCTCTCTCCCTTTCTCCCTCCCTTCCCCTCTCTCTAGAATCAATTCTTTCAAAAGGAATACAAAGAAAATATCGTTCCCATCTTCTAGAAGCTTAGAGTCTCACTAAGGGAACAAGAATAACAACACAATTAAGGAACAACACATATGATGCATAATTAAGCATCAATATAAAGGAGCTAAGAGAAGGCTGTGGCTGTTGTGAACTAAATTGTCAGGAAGCTTCCCAAAAGGAGCTATGACCTCAGAAAAACTCTATTTGTGTTAAGCTGCAAAAACAAAAAACAAAAAAAAACACATGCCTTAAGACAAACTCATATACAGAGAGAAGGCCATGTTACAATGGAAGCAGAGACTGGTGTGATACAGTCACCAGCCAAGGAGCCAAGGGATGCAGGCAGCCAGTAGGCGCTGGAAGAGGCAAAGAATGGATTCTCCCTTGGAGTCTCTAGGAGCAATCAGCCTGACATCTTAACTTTCGATCAGTGAGATTGATTTTGGACTTTTTTTTTAATGATTACGAAGCGATGAGGTTTCTTTTCAGGATTTTATTTATTTTTTTTAGAGAGAGGGAAAGGGAAAAGAGAAAGAGAGGGAGAGGAGCATCAATGTGTGGTTGCCTCTCCCACACCCCCTACTAGGGACCTGGCCCACAACCCAGGCAAGTGTCCCGACTGGGAATTGAACCAGCGACCCTTTGATTCGCAGGCTGGCACTTAATCCACTGAGCCACACCAGCCAGGGCTGATTTTGGACTTCTGATCGCCAAATGATTTGTAAGATGATAAATGTTTGTATATTTACAAATGGCCTATAGACATTTCTATACCACTGATACCCTCTCCTAAGGCTCCAAACCCCTGCTCTTTCTGCTCCAGCTACAGGGGTCTCTACCCCACGACATTAAAGAGGCAGTTGGTGCCCTAGCTTCAGAAGCGGCAACTGCCTCAGTACCCACAGTTCCTCTCCTGAGCCCTCTTCCCTCAAATATCTGAAAGGCCCATTCCCTCACTCCATTCAAAGGTCACCCATCAAAGAGGCCTTTCCTGACCATCTTCTTCATCACTCTCTATCCCTTTACCTGCTTTATTTTGCTTCTTAGTACTTACCACCACCTAACAGCTCTTGATTTCTTTACTGTCTGTCTCTTTCAATTAGAATATGCATTCTGTACGGGCAGGGTCCTTAGTTCACTACCGGATCTCCTAGGCTCTAAAATAGGGCCTGGCACACAGCAGTTGCACAATAAGCATTAGTTAAATGAATATTAATATTCTATAATTATTCTCAGAATGATACAAGAACATCCTACAGGTGAAGATCACCTAGGCTTAAATTTTATCTTTCCATGAACATTATCTCTCTTTTACTCCCAAGTATACCTCAAATTTCAACTCCCCATAAAGCCTTCCTTGACCATTCCAGTGGGAATGGTCATCTCCATCTTCTCGACCCAGAAGCACAAATAACCAGCATACTTTGTCTCTAAATTATGCAATGCCTTTGAAATGCATCTACCCTGTGGTATCTCTACTCCTATTCCTCTGAACTTACATTTATATGTAAACTTTTTAAAACTTCTCACCCAGGTTGCCTCCCCACCTAAATTGTAAGCACCAAGCACCTTACTGATCAGAGAACTTTGATGTATTGTTTAGAAGGTAATCTAGAAATTATTTTGTATAAACACTTCTTTATTTTACAACTAAGGAAACAGAGGCCCCAAAAGAAGGGATTTTCCCATAACCATACAGCCAGTTGAAGTCAGGGGACTAAATCACTGATGATATGAATCCCTGTGTGACAAGGTGTGTTGGAACTACAGCAATGAAACTGCGTATAGTGAAAAATAAACATACACAAATACACAGAAAGAAAAAAGTATTCTCTGTAGTAATTCTAAGTTGCCCATGTGTACCCAAAGGACCTAGTCCACTCCTTCCTCTGAATACCCCAAAGTCCCTGTGCACTGCTCCACTTCCAAATACTACTGTCCTTAGCCAATTTGAAGGCAACCAGCAAATAATGGGCCCCAGGAGTAACGGGAGGAGTCTGTTAACTATGATCGACAGAAACAACAGACGAATACAGGCATACACAGGTATATGCACACACCAAGCAGAACACGCTCACCAGCACCAACATCCAGTCTTCCCTCCTTCCCATCCAATATTAACCCATCTCACCTAAAGCCTCCCCATATTCCTCTACATTTTTCCCATGGCCCCAAGCTTTTACTTCTCACAATCCCTCTGCCTGACTGAGTTCTAATGGAGAACAAAATCGGGCACACGAAAGAATTCAAAAATAAACACGAAGAGGATCGCTTTACCCAAATCAACAGAAGTCACCGAGTGTGGCCCCTGCAAAGGAGACAGAGACGCACACGGCCAACATGCCAGGCTGAGCCACGGCTCCATCTCTAACACAGGAAGTCGGGCAGAGCCTTGGAAAGCAGGAGCAGAGCACAGGAAGTCTTTCGGCGCTGCAGAGATTTCCAAGAGCGGTGTAATGGAGAGAGCACAGGAATAGGGATTCGAAGACTGGGCTTTCAGTTCTAGCTTTACTACCAGCTAACTGGCTGGCCTTAGGCAAGTTACCAGACTTCTTGGGACTTGTGGGTCCTCGTCTATAAACTGAGGTGGTTAAAACATTTCGGGACTTGAATCCACTCCAAAAAGAAAAAAAATAAAATAGTCGTCGACCCTTTCCCACCAAAAAAGTGCACATAAACTACTAGTCTGCATGAGAATCTTCCAAGTCTACCCAGGTTAAGAACCCCTGGAAGATGTCTCTGGTCCCTTCTAACATTCTATGATTCTAAGAGAATTAGACAGATGTCTACACTATTGCTAGTGAGTGAACCCCCACCACTCCACAGCAACTGTTTGCTGAACAGAGACCAAATCCTAAAACCTACAAAGATTTCACGATCTTCCTCACATTACAAAGTCAACTGACATCATAACTGCAATTCCCCATTCCCTACCCAACTCAGAATCCAGTCTTCTAATAGCCTTGTGAATTTCCCTTTATATCCGAGGACATGAAAGAGCTAATCGACGCTTTAGCTGTGTAAGTTGCAACTGGCAAAGTACAGGAGGGACATGTCCTGGTCTCCCTTCAGACCCACTGGCTAGCTCCACAAAGTGAATGCAACTGAGCACCACGCTGTCCCCACACCACCACCAAACTCCTCGTACTTCTCACACTCCTTGTGTGTGTAACTGAGTTAACCCACAAACTAAGCCACATCCCCTTTGGGCTCTCGAGGAGTTTTCTCGCTTTTCATTCCTCTCCTTGACATGCCACACCCCTTCCACACCCCAGTGTGAGTCGAGGGCTGCCAAAAAGGTATTCCTTCATAGGGGGGTCCCCACCACTGTCCCCTCGTCCTCGACCCAGTCCAGTGGCTCTCTTGGGCAGGATCTCCTGGCTTCCACTCCACCTCAAGGAACTATGGAAGGGTTTGAAGAAATGGAACCCATCTCAACCATGTTCGATTTCCTCCCAAAACCTATCCACGCGTCGTGTCCCCTCATCCCCTCAGAAATCAGGATCCTCGTGGGCACACCAAGGTCCTCCTGCACCCTTCTTCGCCTCCAAGCCGGAGCTCGCGCTACCTTTCAACCAGGCCCCGAACGGCTCCCTTCCACTTCCAAGCCAGGATCCCTGGAGTCCTCCCCGCTCGAAGCCCCGGGAGCCCCGGGCCGCCCTCCCGGCCCCGCACCGCACCCCCGCCGTAACGGGGCGCCCGTCCCGCGCAGTCACCTGCATCCCGCCGCCGTCGTCGTCGGCGGCCTCCGCCTCTTCGGTGCGCGGCCGCTTGCTCAGGCCGGGCTCGGCTCCGTCTCCACCCCCTCCGGGCACCGGCAGCTCCAGCTCCGACTCCCGCTTCATCCCCCGGACAGCGGCGCCGGGCCCGAGCTGAAGCGGCTGCTGTGGCTGGGCGCCTTCCGCCATCCGCCCGCGCCCCCCTCGCCTCCGGGAGCCGGGCGACCCGCGACAGGCCACCTCCCCCTGGGCCTCGGCCCCGACAGTCGCGACAGGCGGGCGCGCGCCTGCCCCCGCCCCCGCGTGCGTGCGTGCGTGCGCGCGCGCGGGCCCAGTGCCCCTCGGCGACTGGCGGTCGTCGTTCCCCAGGTCCTCGGCTCGAGACGGCTGGCGGGTCGCGACGCGCACTCGTCCGCACCGCCACGCGCACACGCAACCCCCGGCCCGGCCGCCGCCGGCCCCGCCTCTCGCGCTCACGGAGCTCGCCCGCCGGCTCGCTCCCTCTCCCTCACACTGTCCCTCACAACACGCCGGGCCAAGGGAGGAAGGGGGCGGTTCGGGCTCCCGAAGCGTGGGGAGGGGTGTTTATTTGGGGGGAGGAGGGGCTCGAAGCAGGAACAAGCTGACTGGCCGGGATCCTCCGACCCGCCACAGTGGCAGCACCGGGAAGGCGGGGAGAGAGAAAGGAGGGAGGGACCGGGATCTGGGACTCCAGCCCGCGCGGGAGGCTGTGGCGGGGGGTGGGGCGGAGAGGGCGGGCGGTGGTAGCGGCGAGCCTGCGGAGGGGGCGGGGCCAGCGCCCCTCGGCAATCTCCGTCTCCTCTGTTTCGGGCGCCCGAGGGCGGCCAGGAAAAGATCGGGAAAGTTCGGGAGTCTTCGGTACAGGCGAGGGATTGTACGGGAGGATCGGCGCTACTGGAATTCCAGCCAGCGCGGAGGGGGCGGAGTCTGCTCCTGTAAGGGCGGGGCCACAGCCTAGGACAGGCGGGGCTTGAGAAGCCCAAGAACGTGGTTGGTTTCAAGAGAGGGAAGAGCACTCTGTGGGAGGGGGTGCCTTTGCATGCTCCCAGTCCCACAGAAGAATGGGGATCTATAGTTGGAAGATCCAGGAATGAAGTCACCACTTCACAGCTCTCTCCAATTCTGAAAAGCTTTTACCCTAATCATCATCATAATTATTATCACATTTCTGATTATCTTAATAATACCTGATGTTTGTAAGAGCTTCACAGTTTGCACAATGCGTTCACAGATCCGTTTTGAAGCTGGTGATATAGGCTGAGCACATACCAGGAACTACTTAACACTGATGATGAACGTGAAGCTCGCTCAAGTCCTGCAACTAAAAAGAGGCAGATCCAGATCTCAGGACACTAGATCACATTCTCTTTCTGTACACCTTGTTGCAGTGTGACACTTTATCTATTTATCTATTATCAACTTCATACAGTTAGAGATATTTCTGCAAAACCTTCTTTCTCCTAATAGATTGTAAGGACCAAGAGGGCATCTATTTTCTCTGGCTTCTGTATTTGTGCCCTGTACATTATAGGCGATACAATGATGTTGCATGAGCCACCTGGATTCTACTTAAACAAGTTACTTCATCTCTTTGGACACTTGATCCATCATTTGTAAAATGAAGAGATGGTTTACATCAACCAGGGGCGATTTTTACCCCTTCCTCTCTCCCTCAAGACACTTGTCAACATCTGGAGACATTTGGTTGTTACAACATGGCATCTAGTGGATAGAGGCCAGGTATATTGTTCACCATCCTGTGATGAACAGGACAATCCTCACAACAGTTGTCCAGCCAAAAATGTCAATAGTGCTGAGGTTGAGAAACCCGAATTAGATGATTTCTAAAATCATTTTCAGATGGGTCTATGATTCGACCTTTGAAACTGGATTTAACCTGGCTAGGGCTGGAACAGCACAACGTTAAAGATCCTTGCTTTGGAATCAGACCAATCCAGGTTTGAATCCAGGCTTTAGCAACTGTTGCCCAAGTGATGCTGAACCAATGATCACTTAAGAATTTCTGTATAGAAGGAGTTTAGGGCCTGCAGACTAATTGAAAGGAAGGACTGAAGGATTTGTCTTGAAGTCTAGTCTTCATAGCAAGCATATTTTCTTTTAACCTGGGATGTGTCATAGATCAATAAAAATAGCCAAGTTTTCGCTCTGCCACTTACAAGTCATGATACCTTGTGAAAACTACTGAGCCTCTCTAGGCCTGTTTCTTCATCTGATAATTAGGATAATATTATCTTCCTGAAAGGATTATTGTGAGGATTTAATGAGTTACCACACATTAAGAACTCAAACAGATTGGCCCATTGTAACCACTCAATAAAAGTTAGCTATTATTAGTATTATTAGCATTATCATTTTATTCACATTTTAAATAAGAGTGAGAAAAATGTTCATCGTCAAGATCGAAGAATATCATTATTCAAAGAATATCATTATCACTACTGTTGGATTTTTTAAACTATATAAGGTAGCTTGGGTGGGGCCATTAAGATGGCCAAAGTTCCCCCAGTCACCCTTCGGTGCAAACACTATGTCTAGCCAGTCCTTTATTTTCACTGAGCCTTACGTTCCTTGCTTGTAAGGCGACAATAGTCACAGTGTTG
The DNA here is from genome assembly GCA_007922815.1 of Macrotus californicus. Lineage (NCBI taxonomy): Eukaryota > Metazoa > Chordata > Mammalia > Chiroptera > Phyllostomidae > Macrotus > Macrotus californicus. The sequence continues at coordinate 57,981 of VMDR010001390.1, read as the reverse complement.
TTCTAAAAATTAAGTGAGACAACGTTAAGCACTGAGCACAGAGTCTAACATATAGTAACTGCTTAATAAGTGAATAAGTAAATATTTATCATCTAATATTGCTATTTGGGCCATCAAGTTGGAAGTCCAAGTGCCTGCAGGCTTGTTCTTCAGCTAAATTAGACAGTCTCAACCTAAGTTAGGGGTCTCCAGTTGGCAGTACCCCGTAGAAGATGGGGCTTAATCCTGTGCAAGTGAGCACAAGTATTACAGCTTTGAGGAAAAATCAGAATATCTCCTGGTGGCCTATGGAACAACAACGTGTTTTTTTATTTAATCAAATACTGGAATCTAAATAATGCTAGGTCCTTCCTGGGCTACTCCATGACCCAGCAAGAAATGAGATTTGGGATCAGTCTGCTTGTGACTCAAATTATTGTCATTCAAGTATTTCCCTAAGAAATAGAGCAATGAGGTAGAGGAATGTTTGAATGACCAGGCAGAACAAAGAGAAATTGGGCCCTGCCCCATAAACAAACAGTAAGCATTGGGGTGGAGTGGCAGTGGGCAGGGGGGCGGGGGAGAACAGAAGCCTCTAAACAGCTGAAGAGGCCAAACTGCACCCACATGGCACAAAGGCCAGGACCAGTTCTTTCACGGACCTCTGCAGCCACCCCTGTGGGGACAAGTGGTTATAAAATATTTCAGAGGAAGAAGAGATTAAGGAATATTTTCCTAGAAAGAATTTTAGCTGCAGAAACTACTGAAGTCCTAACATTTATTCATTAATCCATTCGACAAACTACGAGCAAGAGTCTGGGATACCAAGAAAAATAAGATTAGTTCCTGGTACCAAGGAGCTCTCAGTCTGGGGGAGGAAGGGGGAACAAATAAAAAAAACAGTTACAATTCATCAGGAGAGGGAGGTTGTCTCTCATAGTAGTCAAGAGCACAGACTCATATCAAACGGGCATGGATTTGAATCTGACTCGGTCATATATTTGACCTTCAACGGGATCCTGAGCATCTCTAAGGCCCAGTTTCTTCATTTGTGTGGCAGGCACTGGTAGTTTCCAACCCAATATCCATTCTCCCCTTATTCCTCACTAGTAGAACCCCAATTTTGTCCATGGCAGAAATCTTCCTAGCTGTAAATAGAGCCTCTCTGAGGCTCCCTGACAGTTAAGGGTGACCACATAACACAGCCCTGGCCATCAAGATGTAGATAGGGAATAACATCACTTCCCCGTAATAAGACAAAACCACAAAAAGAGAAGGCTCGTTGCCCTTCATCCTTTGCCCTTTCACCTTTCCCCTTCCTCCTGCTCAGAACACAGATGGGAGGAACAGCAGACATCTGTCTCCACTGTAACAAAGGGTACATGCTAAGAACAGCATTGTGGAGTCACCCCACCCACCCCGGCCCCTCCACCTTTAACTTACTGTTATTTGAGCAAATTAAGTTCCATTTGGTTAAACCACCATGGACAAGTGTTTACAAGCAGCCAAACTCAACTCTTGACTGATACAATCTGTAAACAGAGGGCAATAATAGTATCTCTCCCCCCAGGGTTCTTTTGACCCTTAAATAATGCATGTACAGCACTCAGCATGACATCTGGCTCTAGACACACCCGATAATGGTAACTTAGACCTTTCTACTACTATTATTCCTCCTGTTATCCTTATTAATATGACTATTATATGTGCCCAAAGCTACAGGAGCATATAACTCCCCCTGCCTGGGGAAGAGAGGACAAGCTACACTCAGAATGATATGTTTGATCTGGGTCTTTAAAAATGAGGAGTTGTCCAGGATATCGTTTCCACTAAAAAGCGAGCAAATTCTTGTGTGCCTGCAAGGGCTTACGGGGACTTCGGCCCTGTTCACCAGGAGAAAGCTCTGACGGGATGCAACACTGGTCTTGGGGTCAGAGGACCAGAATGGAGTTGGGACCAGCTGTGGTCCTCATACTGAGACTGAGAAAGGTAAGTGGGTGTCCAAACACCTAGCCCCAGGGCTATTGTGGGCCCACAGGAAAGAACAGATCTTATGAAAGATCTATTCAAACACCATTTACTGTTAACCCAGTTACCTGTACTCCAGTTACCTGGCAGCCGTCAGACAGCCTGGTGGTGTACTCTCTCTTTTATAAGCTCTTTCAGACCACGAATGCTTTCTTAGTCCCTTCCTTGATTTTTGTGTCCCTAGCACAAAAGCACAGAGCTTGACACAAAAGATGTGGCTATTGCAGCAACCCTAAAAATATTCAAAAACACAGTCCGAGACCTCACAATCCCCCTGGAAGAACAGATAAAGGCCCAGAGCAGAGCAGATGACCTTAGCTTGCTGTCTTAACCACGCACTCTTCTAAATAAAGACAGGGTTCTCAGGGCCAGGTTCCTTCCCCAAAATTTATCATCTCTCTAATCAGAGAGAGAAGAGTAGATATAAATAGAAGACAGCACTTTCTACTCCAAAGCTTTCTTTTCCCAAAAAAGAAAAGCAGAGAATACCCTTGATAATTCATGGGCCAGAGGAAGTAGCAGCGACTCCCGCCATGTGGCTGGCTGATCCAGGAGCCAATACAAAGCCTAATGAGAAACTGAGCTCAGCAGAAGAGGAATGTGCGGTGTTTAAGCCTCATTAGTACCATAAAACCAGCCTTTCAACACCAGCCCCGCCATTAACTTTGACCTCACTTCCCTACCTCCCTCTGCTCATGGCATTATTGAACCTGGGTTTTTCCTATGGGCCAGAACCTTGCCAACCCTTTTGCCCTTCACATAATGTGTTTGTCTGGTTTCTATTTCTGTAGTTTGATGAAGGATGATAGCAGGGTATTGAGTTGTTGTTTTTCATTTAGTGCCGTTGCCGCCCTCACCCTGCCCCCTACCCCCGCCCTGTTCTCAACTGGAGTTCTCATTGTCTGTTTTGTGCCTCCCCCTAGGTTTTTATTGCTTCCTTACAGAGGGGGGAAGGCATTTTTTTTTTATTTTCCAGGCCCTGGCATATATAAGCTCATGTATCCATCTTTTCCACAGAGACTGATGGTGTTTTGAAATTGGAAGTGGCCTCAGAGGGAAAGGCAGGGGAGGTTCAGATGTTCACTGAGCCCCTAATAGGAACCAGGCCCAGAAACAGGCTCCCCCCCTCCTTTTTTTGCACTTATACCCCATAGCACATCTGCAAGGTAGGCAGTGTTACGTCTCCTTTTACAGATGAGAAAACTGAGCCCCAGAGAGATGAAATGGCAGTCACAAGATCACACGGAATGGTGACTGACGACAGAACTCCAGTGCCCAAGTCCACTTCCCCTTCCATGTCCCACCATGCTGTGTGGACTTTTTTGGGTATTTTATTTCGGGTGGGTGCAAATCTCCTAAGGAAGAGGGGACAAAAAAAGTTCAACTTCTTATTCTCTGAAACAACTTAACTCTCATGATCCTGCATTCCATCTGGGCAGAAGCTCCTAGACCTTTGCTGTATCGAGGCATTGGGTCTTCGTTATGCCTGCCAGCACCTGCTCAGGTGTCTTTCTCCAGGTCCCAGTCTGCCTGTCATATCGATCCTAACTGATCTCCACTAAGCTGCCCTATCTGCTCCTAAGTCATGGATTTACCCAGAGGACACCTTGCCCAGGACCACTCCAGGAAAGGCTCTGTCTTATGGGCCTCACAACTCTGCGAAGCACATGGGAAAACCCTGGCTGCTCCCACACTGCCCCGGGGCCTTGGGAATCTCTGAGAGGCTGTCTCTGAACCCTGCTGTATAGACACACTGAGGCATCCCTACTCCTCAAGCCATTAGTAGAGGGGAACACTGCAAATGTGACCTCCACCAAAGGCTTCCGATGGGAGGCAAGGTACAGATCTCTTCTCCTAGAGCTTTGTTTCTCCCTCTCTCCTCCTCGGGCTCCATCTACAAGGAGGCAGGGGGCAGGGGGCCTCCAGAGCCCCCCACAAGGCTCCAGCTCTTATTCACTCTCTCTCTCTTCAGCCCTTGCCACGTTTGCCCCACGTTTGCTGGGGTGGGGGTGGGGGTGGGGGTGGGGGAATGCAAGGCTGGTCCTGGCAAGATTCTGGCAAAGATCTCTAAATTTGGTAGGGCATGGGTACGATGACCAGAGCCATACAAGGTTAAGACTGGTGGTTAAAAAGACCAGGCTTTTGAAACAGAGACTTTCCTCTCAAGTCATGTGTTTCAAAATCTATTTGGTAATTCAGAAGCTCAATCCCAGCCCGGCTGGATACTCAGTTAGAGTGCCGTCCCCATATGCCAAGGTTGCGGGCTGAGATCCCCCCGGCCACAGCACATACAAGGGTAACCAGTGAATGCATGAATGGGTGGAGCAACACAAGTCAATGTTTCTCTCTTTCTCTTCTCTCTCTCCCTCCCTTTCTCTCTAAAATCAATTTTTTTAAAAAAGTTCAATCTCTCTGTATTTCCACTGTCACAGCTTTAATTCTGAAAGGGAGGGTAAGGGCAGTGGAAGATGCCTGGAAGAGAGAATATAAGTTAATATTTCTGTGGCAAAGATCATCTCTGCACAGTTCCCCCTCCTGCAAACACAGGGAGACAGTTCTCAGCCTTCCTGGCAGTTCGAATGGGGATGCTGTGACAACATTGTGGCCAATGAGACGTGGGTGAAAGTGATAGAGATGACTTACAGGCCCATCCCCTAAAACCTTCCTGCCAATCCTGTAGCCCTCCCATCCCACCTGCCCCCAAGAGCCACTGGGGAGACCATGAGCTACAGACAAGAGGAAAGGAGCCTGGATGCTTGAGTCACCCAGTGGAGGGCAGCTGTAGCAGAAGCTGCATTAAATGCTGTCCTGCTGGCAACAGACCATGATGTGAGCAGGAAATGAAACTTAATTGTGTTAAGCCACTGAGGTTTAGGTTTGTGTGTGTGTGCGTGTGTGTGTAACAGCAGTTTATGTTGCTCACTCTGACTGATAAATACCTAAATATAGTTCTACGTCATAATCAGGGCACAAAAGGTCAGGGATTTGGAATCAGAAGTTTGACCATTTTGATTAAAATGTATGAAATTGAAGGTATATAAAACGACACCAATTCTAATACTAAAGACTATCTTTGGACAATATTCAATGCTTGATGTTGAAGGAGAGTCACAGGGAAAAAGCAAGAGTGATATGTCGAATCCTTCTGTCAGCCAGCCTGGCACAGCACCTGGCGTGTTGAGAGGCTTAATAAGCAATGACCAGCTGAATGAGAAATCCATGAACCCATCAACTCTGGTTAAATCCAGGACATTTACTTTTTCAAAAAATTCTACTTTCAAATATTTGTTATTTGTAACCCCCTATCATCTACACCCACTGTTACAGCCTTGCTCCCAGCAATTATAATGACTACTTTCAATAACTTTTAAAAGTTTCAAATGTATTTTAATTTTTTAATTATGCTCTATTAAAATGAGCAGCGGAGTGCTTAAATGACAAGTTGATTTTGAAACAATTCTGGATCACAGCAACTATGGTGGCTCATCATTCCACTCTTTCGGGGGGAATCGGCCAGCAACAGACAGGGCCCATGCTCTCCCAGTCCGTGTGTTTGTGAATACCCGTGCAATCACACGGAAAGCGGCTCCACTGGCCAGGGCAGTGTTACCACATTTGTCATGAAAATCTGGGGAGCGTCTTCTATGGTTCTGTCTTGCCCTAATTTGCTGAATGTCTCAGATTTGGAGGCTACTTAATATACTTCCAGCCAAGAGAAACATCATGAAGGTGTGAGAGGGTTGCAGGTCTGTTTCCTTGTAAAGAGACAGTTCTTGAGGCTGGAAAGTCTAAGAACCAGGTGCTGGCTGATTCAGTCCCTGGTGAGAGCCCTATTCCTGGCTTGCAGACTACTGCCCTCTCCCTGTGTCCTCACATGTCAGAGAGAAAGAGGGAGGGAGAGAAGAGAAAGGAAGGGAAGGGGAGGAAAAGGAAAGGAAGGGGCGGGGAGGGAAGGGGAAAGGAGGGGAGAGTAAGACACCTCTCAGGACCTTTATTATTTTAGGTTTTATGGGGAGGAACAAAGGAGGTAGAGATAAGGGGAGAGGGAGAGAGGGAGAGAGAGCGAGAGAAAAAGAGAGAAATTGGGGAAAAGTGAGAAGGCAAGGTGGAAATAATTCTCCAGAAGGCATGTACCTTTACCCATTCCCATTTTTGTGACTTAAAACAGTGCTTATCAGCCAGAACCCTGGGTAATTTTGCCCTCTACATGCTCACAAACATACAAAAGTAAGGTTATAACTCCTATCTATTCTTGATGTTAACATACAAAATGAAGCTGAACATGGAAAATGAGACGCAGGCAGTAGCTTATAAATCGGAAAAAGCCAATCTATCCCTAAGATGTGGAATCATGCAGAAAGACTTCTGGGGTTTGAAGGGGCTCAATAAACACCACCTCTCTGTCCTATCAAGTCAGGAACCAATTTAGAGACAGACACCAGAGACACAGAGAGGAAATCAAAATGTTTGATTTATTATTGATGATCACTAGGCCTGAGTGTGTGACCAAAAGGATCAGCTATGAGCCTCCACTCTTGAATGAGACAAACTCAACTAGCAAAGCCACTAGCATAGCTGGAAAGCTGCAGATTGCCCCCAACGGAGATCAGGTCCTTCCTACGTGGCAGGGAGTTCATGAGAAATGCCCCTCTCAGAGTCGAGCAGGTTTGGAAGAAGAGTAAGGAAGGAGCTGAGCCAAGCCATGTCTAGTTCTTCTTCCCAAATGACCAATCAGATAAGTCACCTCTTCTGTCAGTCGGCTAAGGTATGCGGCAAGATCAAACACCTGCAAGTCCTCAGTGTCTCACAGCCACACACATCCTTGTTTGTGTATCTGGAGTTGTGCCATCTTTTCACGCTGGTGCTCAGGCTGACAGGTTGGTCCATAACTGGGTCATTACAGCCACACCACATTTTTTGTGCTTTGCTTTATTGTGCTTCCCAGGTGCATTTGTTTGGTTTTTTATTTTTTTGAATTATTATAAATTGAAGGTTGGTGGCAACCCTGCATTGAGCAAATCTATCGGTGCTATTTCTCCAACAGCACTTGCTCACTTCATGTCTCCGCCACATTTCGGCACTTTTCACAGCATGTCAAACTTTCTCATGGCTGTTACGTGTGTCACGGCGATCTGTGACCAGTGATCTCTGAAATTACTATTGCAATTGTGCTGGGGCACCATGAACCATGTCCCCGTGAGGCAGTGAACGTAATCCATAAACGTTGCGTGTGTTGACTGCTCTGATGAGCAGCCATTTTCCTGTCTCTCTCACGCATATTCCCTGACACGCAATAATACTGAGATTGTATTATCCCTACAGTGATCTCTAAGGGTTCAAGTGAAAGGAAGAATTGCACATCTCTGACTCTACATCAAAAGCTAGAAAGAATTAAGTCTAACGAGGGAGGTGTGTTGAAAACCAAGAAGGTATGTTGAGAACCAAAACTGGACCTCTTGAGCCAAGCATTTAGACAAGCTGTGAAGGCAAAGGAACACCTCTTAAAAGAAATGAAAAAATGCTACTCCAGTGAACACACAAATGATAAGAAAGCAAAACAGCCTTCTTGCTGATATGGAGAAAGGTTTTAATGACCTGGATAGAAGATCGGGCACAACATTCTCTTAAACCAAAGCTTAATCCAGAGCAAGGCCCTAACTCTTCCATTCTGTGAAGATGGAGGGAAACCGCAAAAGAAAAGTTTGAAGCTAACAGGGGTTTAAGGAAAGAAGCTATCCCCAAAACATAAAAGTACAAGGTGAAGAAGCAGCAAGTGCTGATGTAAAAGCTGCATCAAGTATCCAGTAGACGTAGCTAGGATAATAAGTAAGGTGGCTACACTAAACAACAGGTTTTTTTTCATGTGGTTGAAACAAGCTTATATTGCAAGACGATGCCATCTAGAACTTTCAGAGCTCGAGAGGAGATGCCTAACTTTACAGCTTCAAAGGACAGGCTGACTCTCTTCTTAGAGGCTAATGCAGCCAGTGGCTTGAAGTTGAAGCCAACGTTCACCTACCCTTCTGAAAACTCCTTTAAGAACAATGCTGAAGCTACTCTTCCTGTTCTCTATAACTGGAACAACAAAGCCTGGATGACAGCTCATCAGGGTTTACTAACTATATTAAGCCCACTGTTGAGAACTACTGCTCAGAAAAAAAAAAGATTTGTTTCAAAGTATTACTGCCCATTGACAGCGCACCTGGTCACCCAAGAGCTCTGAGGGAGTCACACAATGAGATTCATGTTGTTCTCATGCTGCAGACACAGCATTCGTTCTGCAGCCCATGCATGGATCAAGGAGTGATTTCAACTTTGAAGTGTTGGTATTAAATAAATACATTTCATAAGGTTATAGCTGCTAAAGATGGATCTGGGCAAAGCACACTGAACAACTCTGGAAAGGATTCACCATCTAGATGCCATTAAGAACATTTGTAATTCATGGAAAGGGTTCAAAATATCAACGCCAACACTTTGAAAGTAGATTCCAGCTCTCATGAATGACTTCAGGGAGCAAGTAGTGGCAGACGTGATGGAAATAGCAAAAGAAGTAGAAGTAGAAGTGGGGCCCGAATATGTGACTGAGTTGCTGCAGTGTTGTGATGGCACTTTAACGGGTGAGGAGTTGCTTCTTATGGATGAGCAAAGTGTTTTCTTGAGATGCATCTACCCCTGGCAAAGATGCTGTGAAAACTGTTGAAATGACAACAAAGAATTGAGAATACTACATAAACTTAGTTGATGAAGCAGCAACAGGGTTTGAGAAGACTGACTACAGTTTTGAAAGGAGCTCTCCTGTGGGTAAATGCTATCAAACAGCATTGCGCACTACAGAGAAATTGTTCGAAAAGGAAGAGTTCATCAGTGCGTCACACTGAATTGCTGCTTTAGTTTAAGAACCAGCCAGAGCCACCCCAGCGTTCAGCAGCCACCACCCTGATTGGTCAGCAGCCATCAACGTGGAGGCAATTCCCTCCCCCCAGACCCGAGGCTGATGATGGTTACAATGTTTTAGCAAAAAAATGTTTTTAATTAAGGTATATACATTTTTAGACATAATGTTTTATACACTTAACAGACTTCAGTACAGTGCAAACATAACTTTTATATGCACTGGGAAACCGAAAAATTTGGGTGACTTGCTTTATTGTGATATTCACTTTATGGCAGTGGTGCACAACGGACCCACGTCATCTCCGAGGTATGTCTGTGCTGGTCCGTGGCAGAGGGAAAGGAGGGTGGGTGGACACACCTGTATTCTCCTCTCATTTCATGGGCCAAAGCAAGTCACATGGCCAAGCCTGCCTTCAACTGGGTAGAGGTGTTTAAACCTCCTGAAGGGAGAGGCAATGAACATTTTTAGATAATAATACAACAATCTACGACATTCCTTCCTCCAGAAGGAAAATAAAAATATGGGATTCACTTTTCCCAATCTATGCCCAAAGGTCCAAAGGGCAGCTGCAGCAGGTGCTGCTGTGGCCACATGAACATCGCCTTGGCCTACTGTAGAAGTCATCCATGCGTTCTGCAAACAGTTCCCACACGTTCCACACATGTCACCTGTTTCCTGACCTGAACACCTGCCAGAAGGGCTTTCTTTGGCTGCAGGAGCATGCTTGGCCATAGAGCCAACAATTCCAGGAACACCCTCAGATACACCCCATGACCAAGGAGGGAGAGAAGTTGGCGCTCCGTAGAACAACTTTGAGGTATTTCTGCACAGTCAGAGGACCCACAATGGGAGTGAGCCCTGGTTGCCCACAATGGTAACTGGCTCATATGAATGTACCTTGTCCTCCTTCCCCACTATGCTTCCTGGGATCACAACCCAAATAAAACACTGCACTCAAATTCCTGGGTCAGGGTCTGTTTGGAAGAAACCCAACTGCAATAAGGATGGGAGCTTCTCCTATCAAAGACCCACTTCCTAGTCTCCCATCATTCTCCATCAATTCTTCCTCTGCCTGCTCAGACCCACAGCAGAGAACAGATAGTGTGGGTACAAAATTCATCTTAAAGAATAACTAACGCCTTCCTTTTGGCTGGAACTGGCATCTTCTCATCATTCACCAAAATGACCAACAGAAATGGAAAGAGCAGAGGCACTGCTCTGGGCTCTCTAGGCCTTTTAGGAAACATGGAATTGTTCCTTTGGCCACACACATGCAAACTCACAAGACAGGCGATGCTGTCGACATCAAGGCAATTGGCCTTATTCAAAAGGAATGTCCCCCAAGTATTCCCACAGCAAGCTGGGAAGAGCCCCCATGTTTGCCCAACACGCCATTGGCATTGTAGTAAAGAAACAAGTTCAGGGCAAGATTCCTGCCAAGAGAATTGGTGTACGCATTGGGCATGTTTAAGCACCCTGGGAGCTGAGATAGTCCCCTGAAATGGATGGCAGGAAAGGGGCCAGAAAAAGAAGAAAGCCAAAGAGAAAGGCACTTGGGTTCGACTGAAGCAGCAGCCTGCTTTACCCAGAGAAGCACACCGTGAGAACCAACAGAGAGGCCCCCAAGTCACTGGAACATATACCCTATGAATTCATGGCAACATAGGTGTAAAAATAATTAAACAGATAGATAGACAATCTCTGGCTCTAAAAAAGAAAAGTAAATAAAATAGCTAACATTTATGTACTAAAACCTTCCCATACTGAACCTCATTATTTAATTCTCCAAATAACCACGTGAGCTCGGTATCATCATCATCCCCGTTTTATGGATGAGGAAACTGAGGCTCAGAGAGGAGTCTCCTCCAGGCACTGACTCTGGCCCTCCAGCACCAGCTTCCCTACCACTTGTGGGAAGGGCTCTGGCTTCTTGTCAAACCCCCTTGACTTTGTGGCCATTTTGGCTGGTGTTAGCCTTAGACATCTTGGTGCCTCTTTCTTTCCAGCCTGTAATTTAGGGGTTTTAAACTGTCCCTTGGTATCCATTGTCATGCCTCATACACAGCTTATTCACGTTCAGCAAATATACCATGACTCCTAAGTAGCAGGATGGTTGTAGGCACAATTGTTGCAGGCAGCAGGAATATGACAGTGAGGAAAACAGACCAGCCCTGGCTGGTGTAGCTCAGTGGATTGAGTGCTGGCCCGAGAACCAAAAGGTCGCTGGTTCAATTCCCAGTCAGGGCACATGTCTGGGCTGTGGGCCAGGTCCCCAGTTGGGGGCACGCAAAGAGGCAACCAATCCATTCCCCTCTCTCTAAAAATATTAAATAAATAAATAAAATCTTCAAAAACAAGAAGAAGACAGACCAGCTGGCTGTCCACATAGAGTGTGCTTCCCGGTGAGGAGATAGGGAAAATAAACATTCAATAGTCATAAGTGCTTCTCAGAGAATCAGAAGACGGTGGTGGGATAGAGGAGGAGTGGATGGCTATTTTTAATTGCAATCTTTTTTTTGTTTTTCTTTCTTTTTTGTTTTGTTGCCATTGCCTGTTTTGGGGGGTGTTATTTTTCATTGGGAAGGCAGGGAAGCCTTCTTCTCTGAGAGGGTTACGTTTTTTTACCCTCACCCAAGGACATGCTTATTGATTCTGAGAGAGGAGAAGGGAGGGAGGGAGAGCAGAAGAGCAACGTCGATGCTAGAGAGAAACATCAGCTGGTTGACTCTTGTACGCACCCCAACAGGGACCAAAACCTCAACCTAGGTATGTGCTCTGACAGGGAACCGAACCCACAACCTTTTGTTTTACTGGATGATGCTCCAACCAACTGAGCCATGCTGGCCAGGGCGGAGAGGGTCATTTTTAAGCTAAAAGCTGAATAACAAGATGATACCAGCCATAGAAAGATATGAGGAAAGAACATTCTCCCCAAAGAGAGCAGCATATGGGAAGGGCCTCAAGGGAGCACTGGCTTGAGGAGATAAAACCACAGGGCTTTAATAATAACGCTGGCCTTCAGGTGGTATACAATTATTAAAGGCAGGCCACACTTGAGTCTTGTGGCTTCGAGAAGGTGGTCTCCCGGGTTGATCTTCATCATAGCCCCCCCTCGCAACCTCACCCACTATAGTTTATTCCTTCTCAACACTGCTTGGAATCTGGAATCCGCCCCAGCTGCCAGCCTAGGAGAAATGAACTGCTCCTTCGACTCCACTGCAGCGTGCCCCACTGCATGGCCCGGGAGTTCGTTAGCTCTCTGCCTGCCTCCTGGACTAGGAGCTCCTTCAGGCTGGAATCTCTCTCCATCTACCTACCTGCCTGCCTATCTTTACACCTGTCTCTGTCTCTATCTCTCCCCGTCCCCCAATACCAGGCTTTAGGAAGGCACACGACACACAACATACGACAGGCATGTCCCACAGTGCTAAGTGAAGAACTCCGGGACCATTTGGTTCATTAACCTTGCTCTGGGAAATCTTTTCCTGATGCCTGCTTCTGCCCACTCTCACCCTGCTCCCTGAGCACCCTTCGACAGTTCCAGTTACGTACTTAACACAGTTACTTATTAACCTTTCTATCTTCCCCTCCAAATCTACATCAAGGCTGGCAAACCTAAATGGCCACAGGTCCAGGCAGGGGACATGACTGGTGACCAAGTGAAGGCAAGAAGGAAGCCAACAGCAAACTCATTTGCATGTAATGCTGGAAATTTGAATTTTTATGTGAAATCTTTGGATTTTTCATTGTTAGCACCTAACAGTTTGGAAAAGTTAAATCAGCCCTCAGGGTAGGGATCTCATTTTGCTCACAATGGTATTCTCACTTTCTCACACAAGAAGGGACAAACAGCACTTGCTCCATAGTCCTTGGTGAACAAACAAAGCAAACGTGGTGGAATTAATTAGAGCCTCCCTTCTCACTGCAGTCCACCTGAGACTTAACCTGTCATCATTTGGCTTGGTCAAAACTGGAGTCCCCGTGAAAAGTAGGGGCACTCGGTGTTCTTTGTTACATCAAGCCGTGACATTCCAGTTTGTTTTCTTTATTGCTCCTCTATCCCAAATGACCCCCGTGGCCCCGGGGGTTTCTGGGCAGGAGATCAAATGTCTCCAGAGCAGGCTGATTTCCACAGGGGGCCCAGCCGGGTCCACTCACTGCTCAGACAGGCCGCTATGACTAATTGCTTAGAATCCAGAAATGCTGCACTGAAGTTTGCAGAACCACAGCCTAGCCCGGGAAGTACTCAGCCTCTAGTTGCACAGCCCCAGCTAGCTGAGGAAACTAGAAAGGGATTTGGAAAGCGACCCACCCAGGGTCACGTGATTCGTGAGCCCAAGTCTTCTCTCCTCTCACTGCTTTCTTTGGCTTGGCTCAGAAGGGAGCCACACGTCCTCACCTCTCATCATTTCTGAGCAGTGCCCGGTTTCTGTGATACACACCCAATATGTCATAAGGCCCTCCAGACTGGTTCGCAGTGCAGGCTGGCTGTGTTCTCCTCTTGGACCAACACCAGGATGGCTGCCGTTAAAGGGTTTCTCGAGAAACATGGAATTAGGCTGAACACAAACACTCTACTACCGGAAGCGCCAAGGGGGCGCCTGGGAAACGTGTGAGTCAAGGGGAGGGACTGGGTTTTTTCCTGCTTCTGTATCACCACTAGCAGCTAGCAGAGGGCTTTCCAGCTAAGTCCATATTTGTTGAGCAGTGCCCGCTGTGTGCTGGGCATTGTTCTAAACAGTGGATCTCCAAGTAGAATCCTGGGTACTCCTGGCAGCCCCCCGAGGCCCTTTCAGGGGGTCAAAAATACGTTCACAGCAACACTAAATGTTATTTCCCTTCTTCACTCTTCCCATTCTCTTATGAGTATGCAGCGGAGTTTTCCAGAGACTATATGGTGTCTGATAGCTCATAGAATGTGCGCTTGGGATTTTTGTGTTTTGGAAATTTCTGTTTTAATTTCAAATATGGTCGATATCAATAGATATCTCAATACAACCCACCTTACCAGAGGGGTGCTTTGGAAGTCTTCAATAATATTTAAAAACATGAAAGGGGTCTTGAAACAAAAAAATTTGAGAACCACTATTCTGGATGTGAGAAGCTAATAAATACTATACTATGGGGCGGGGGGTGGCTGGGGGAAGCAGAGCCAGGTAAGGGGAATTCAAGGGCAGGGGGCAGGTGATGGAGGCAGGGAAGGGTGATGGGGGAGGGGAGGCAGCTTTCAGGGTTACACAGGGCCATGCAAGTCAGCCTGACTGAGAAATGAACTTACACATCAAATAGATCTCTGACTTGCCGTTTAAAATGCCCTCACTTGTCCTAAATTTATATTTTTTGTTGTGAACTGAATCCTAAATATATAAAAATCTATGGTTATGTATCTACCATTTTTTAAAAAATTGGTTAAGAGAAAAGACTATTTCTGGTAGTGTTAGAACCCCACTGTGAGCTGCTCCAAGAGAGCCTCACTCTCTTCACAAAGAAAAGCCCGATTCTGAGTTTTCAGTTAAGTATTCCCTGGCATCCCTTTGCAGTTTACCATCTGCGTATCGATATGTGTGTATCCAGAAATGATGTGTTATTTAGTTTTGAATAACCAAGAAGCAAACTCAGACCATTGTAAGAAAGGGACAATATTGCTGCTAACAGATTTTCTCTCCCAGGAGAAAATGAACTGGATAGACTGGGGGATCCCTGTGTAGCCCCAGGTGTTTATAAGGGTTGTTTCTGGGGAAGTCAGTGGGTGTCATCAGGGCATCTGAAAGGGCTGTAGGGTGAGCCCCATACTGCCCTCTGGCAGAAATACCTTCTCGGGGAGAGGGCTACTCTGTACTGTCTTTGTTTTGGGGTCCTGTTCTGCCTTTCAGCATCAAGACCTATCTCTAGGTTGTGGGAGTGGGTCAAAGCTGAACACATTTAGAGCTGAAGCAATGTAGGGCACCCTTGGGAGAGCAGGACTCCCCAAGCATCTGGTCAAGGCAAGTCAGACCTGGAAAAGAATCAGGGCTCCACCTCTCTGGGCATCCTCTTCTCTGAGCTAGGATCCTGGTGATAATGCCCAAAACATGTCTGTCTATATGCCCAGGCCCAGGACACCCTCGGAACCAGCTGAACTGGTTACCCTGAGTCTGGGGCATGACTGTCCCTCTCTCCGGTTCAGTGATTCACACTCTTTGTCTAGGTGGAACTTGATTGTCCCCCACCAGCTTGCTGGGAAAGGCTGCACAGGAAAGTATTTTGGGATTTTGGATATCTAAAAATGTTTTTATCAAACTTTCAGGTCATTTGATGCCTTCACGGAGAGTAAAATTCTAGACTAAAGATTCTTTTCATTCAGACTTTTGAAAGCATGGGGTCATCTGTAGTCCTCAGTGTTGCTATGAGAAGTCTGGAGCTGTTCTGATTTCTTTTTTTTTCCTCTCTCTGGAATATTGTAGAATCTTCCTTGTTTTCCTCAGTGTTCTAAGATTTCAGTAAGGTGACTTGCTTTGGGTCTATTTCTTTGCATCGGGCTGGGCACTTGGCTCTTTCAGTCTGGGAGCTTGCGCTCTATAGGAATTCTTGTGTGCTTCATTAGTGATTTCTTCCCCTCTCTCCTCTCCGTTCTCAGAGTCTTCCGGAACCCCTGTTATTCTGATGTTGGGCCTCCTGCTCTGGACTTCCATTTATCCTTTTTTCCTATTTTCAATTTCTTGGTCTTTTTGTGATTTTTAAGATGTTTTATCAACTGGATCTTCCAACTTTTCGACTGGTTATTTTTATGTCAACGACCATATCTTTCCTTTCTAAATCTTTGGATGTTTTCTGTTGGTATTCTATGTTTTTGGTTTTTTTCCAGTTTAGAGATGTAATTCTCTTTTCTTATCACCCTGAAGACAACGTTTTTTTTAAAAAACTTCCTGCATAGCATCTCTGTCCTCCAGGTGGTGTTTACTTGTTTGTTTTGATCTCTCCTCCACGTTCAAGGTTTTCCCCAGGTCTGAGGTATTCCTTAGCTCTGTGGTGAATGAAAAACTAAAAAGCTAAATGGAAGCTTTTAGCTCATGGAAGACTGTCCACTTGGAGCTTCCAAGTAGGATTCTCTGGGGACCTATTTGTTAGAAAACCCAGGATGTCAGTGTTTTAAAATATTTCCTTTAAGCTAGACATCTTCCACCCCATCCCTGGAAGGTAAGGGTTTGGTTGCCAGAGTTCCAGGAACCAAGCGAAGGGGCGAGGGCTGGAGGAGTGGTGGTGGGGGGGGAGTCATGTTTCCACATTCAGCACTAAAACATATGGTTTCAGCATATGGTTTCTTTATCCCTGTTTTCGGGGCCATACCCCTGTCCTCAACCATACCCAGAGAAGCTCTGCTTCACCCCCTCCTGAGAATAATCTTCCAGACTTCTCCCTGTTGGGGGCAGGGGAACCAGCTTCAGGAGAGTGCGAGGAGTGTCGAGGGGGAGTAGGGATTTGGATCTGATTGCTCCCTAAATAGCTCGTCTAGTTCTTCCTGTTCTAGCACCCTCCCCCACCGTGCCCTTCGCTCACAGAGGCCCTGGGCTGCCAGGTTCTTCGCTGTGTAAATTCGGTTTGTGCTCAGCCCTTCCCACAGCTGCTTTGGACTCAGTTTGCCCAGGCTTGCCAAATTAGTCACCCTGTCTTCTCCTCTTGCGGCTGTGGTTTCCCATCCTGTTTTCTCAACATTGCAGGTTTTTGTTTTGCAAAAATCCCTCTTCCAGAAGTTTTAGGGTTCGGGAAGGAGCAAAGTTAGATACATATACTCAATCTGTCACTGTAACCTGAACACTGCCCTGAAATTCTGAGACCGAATCTGCTCCTTAAACTCCCATTGCTCTGCTGGAATCTGGGAATACAGATGAGTTTAGGACATGGTACCCATCCTCATGGATACCGGTTAAGCGGAAGAGATGGACATACTCAAGGGAATCAAATACTAGTCCACAGTCCTTGAGGGTCAAATGGATCTCGGATTTTAGAAAGATAATATGAGGCATGTACCATTATTCTCATAGCATGCCACGGAGGCCTGCAGCAGCACATGGGAATAAAAGCTATTTATACTGCTGTGGTGAAACTTATGAGTATTCACAGTAAGTAGGCTTTAAAAAAAAAGACTATAAATAGCCTCATATCCATCCAGGGAAGGTTTTAAAACCAAATGATTTAACAAACCAAGTCCAGTTCTCAGCTTGGGGATTCTGAGTTGTTGATCAAGCCCTGTAAAACCTCTACAATACATTAAGTTTATAAATGAAGTTTACATAAAGTACTGTGGGTATAGACTAGAGGGCTTCACAGAGGAGGTGATATTTGAGTTGGACCTTAAAGAATGAATAGGAGCTCACCAGAAAGGAAAGGGAGTTGTAGGGAGTCCTCAAGGTCAGAGATATGCTCAGAGTGAGCAGCTCAAGCAAAGGCTCGGAGGTTTGAAGCAGGAAAAAACATCACTTCCTTTCCTGCTCCTAGAGAATATGAGCAAATAGGCAGCCTGGTTTGGGTTCTAGAGCCAGATCTCTTCCCGTAGGATGAGTCCGCTCTTTCCAGCTAAAACTTGAACTTCAGTGGGGATGGAATGGTGTGAGATCTGGTGCTGGGGAGGTTGGCAGGGGCAGGTCACAGAGAGCTGTTTGGGCTACAGCAAGAAGTTTGGGCCTCACCTGAAGGACAGCATTTCTCTAAGTGTGGTCCCCCCCCAAACCCTTTCCAGGTCAAGAGGTCAAAATCATTATCACATTACTCATTTGCTTTTCAAGAACTCTGCTGACTTACGCAATAACACAAAAGCAATGTTGAGTAAAACCGCTGACACCTGAGCAGGAATCAGCCTGTACAGGTAGGTAGTCATGTATGCTCAACCACCAGGCACTTGCAATTTGTTTTAAAAGGCTCACTTTACTCAAGAACGTCCTTGAAGACCTCCTCCCCATGCTCACTGCAGCGTTACTTACAATCGCCAAGATATGGGAGCAGCCCAAGTGCCCATCAGCAGATGAGTGGATAAAAACGTGGTGGCGCACACGTACAAAGGAATATTACTTGGCCATACAAAGAACGAGGTCTTACCATCTGCGACAGCGTGGATGGACCTATAGCGTATTATGCTGAGTGAAATAAGTCAGACAGAGAAAGGCAGATACCATATCACTTCACTTGCATGTGGAATCTAATAAAAAAACAAGTGACAAAACAAATTGAAATAGACTCATAGACACAGAAAACAGAGTGATGATCGCCAGAGGGGAGGGAGGTTGGAGGATTGTCTGAGAAAGGCAAAGGGTTAAGAAGTACAAATTGGGAGTTACAAAACAATCACGGGGATGTGAAGTACAGCACAGGGAATATAGTCAACAATATTGTAATAACTGTGTGTAGTACCAGGTGGGCACTGGAAATATCGGGGAGATCACTTCGTAAAGTATGTGATTCTCTAACTGCTATGCTGTACACCTGAGATGAATTCAAAATAATACTGAATGTCAACTACAATTGAAAATAAAAATTTAAAAGTACTGTTAAAGAAATGTTATCAATGAAAAAATATGTCCTTGATGAAACAGTAAAATTATTATATTTACTAACCCTTGACCACGGAGCACATGACTTTCTAATGTTCTGTGTGAATGAATGGGAAATATGCATGAAACAATTCTGCTCAGTACCAAAGTATCTGGCGATCACCAGGAAAAGCACTTTTGCAATTGTTTGAGTTACAGGTGAAACCAGCCATTTTTCATGGAACACCATTTTCACGTGAAAGAACAATTGCTAAAAAATACATGGTTATTCAGATTTGGGTATTTGGCAGGCATTTTCTTGAAAATGAATGCAGTGAGCCTGTCACTTCAAGGAAATCAGCTGACAGTTATTTGTTGCCAATAAAATTTGAGTTTTTGAGCAATAATTAAAATGTTGGAAATTTTACACCATGGATTGGGCAGCTTCCCAATACTGAAAGAATTTTTCTGATAAGATCAATGATAATATCAGTAGTAATATTAGCTAATGAGATTTTTCATTATAGTAAGGAAATAGGTCAAAATTTCAAAAATCTGCGTAAGTCAGGGACTCGATAACTTTTAACAAGACTAATGAGTGATGCTCCAAAATCATGCATGGATAAAAGATCTATTAAAATACAAGACAGATCAATGGATTTTTAATGTAACAGAATAAGAAAAATTCATTGATATGGTTTTAGATGCCACATTGCAACTAACCTTTTTAAAAAACTACCATTTGTTGAGTTTGGGTATAGTATTAAAGAATATTCACAATTATCTGGAAGGGCTATTAAAGCACTCTTATTTTACCAAGTGGATATCTGAGAGGTCCGACTTTCTTCACAAACCTCAACGGAAACAATATATTGCAACAGACTGATTAGAGAAGCAAAGTTGAGAACCAAGCCGTTTCCTACTCAAGCCAAACAATAAAAAGATCTGCAAAGCTGTAAAATGATGCTTCATTGGTTGTGAATTATTTTTGTTTTGGAAAAGTTAGCTTTTTTCATAAAAATATTCACATGCAATAGGTCTCCTATTTTTATTTTTAATTAATAAATACTTAAGTTATGCGTATTCTCACTTTCGATTTCTAATATGGGAAATGTTGATAGATACAACCCACATATACAAAAACTCTTTGGGGTTCTCAATAACTTTTAAGACGGCAGAGAAGTCCTCAGACCAGAACGTTTGAGAGCCGTTGCTTCGAGCAAGGATCAGTCAGTGGCGGATTTGAACAAGGGAGATTCTGCTCTGCAAAGATTCTTCTGAAAGCAATGTGGAAGCCAGACTAGAGTGGAACCCGGTTGTGGGCAGGTGCTCCCGTCAGGGAGTGAGAAGTGATGAGGGAAGAATAGAAGTGGTAATGGGACCGGATAGGACTGTTGCAAGGAACATTCCAGAAGTAGAAAAGTGAAGACCGTTGGCAATTGGCAGCCGCCCCCCACCCCCTGCGGGCCCCGCCCATTGCTCCTACCACAGAAAGCATTTCATCTGCATCCCTCTCACACTTAGCTGACCTGTCTAATGTACATCAAGCTTAGTGAGCCCCAACATGGACCCATGGTTTCCCCCAACACAAACCCCTCCTTAAAGCCTTCTCCACTTAATAAATAACAAGTCCATTCTTCTAGTTGCTTAGGCTAAACATCTGGGAACCCTGAAATCCAGCAGCAAATCATATCATCAACACATTAAAAATATTTTCATCCTCCAACCACTTCTTACCACCCTTGGCGGCATCTCCAACCTCACTGTCCACTGCCCTCTCCCTTGGTCTTTCTTCCCCAGTGAGGCCAGCCTCCATGCTGGCCATTGACCACGCTCAGCACGCTTGTACCTCTGAGCCATCGCACTGGCTGTTCCCTCTGTCCGGACTGCTCTCCCCCCAGGTAGCCACACAACTCACTCTTCTACTTGCTTCAAATCTCGGCACCAGTGTCTCCTTATCAGAGAGGCCTTCCCATAGACAAATCTCCTCCCCACATCTCTGGAACCCTTACCCAGCCTTACTCTTCTGTTTAGCCTTTATCACCACCTGTGTTACGGATTTACTTTTGTTTTTTTGTATATTTTATGCCTCCCTTCAGTAACTTGTATGCTCTTTGATATCAGAGATGCTTGAAGTCTGTATCCCCAGCACCTAGATGAGGCCTGGCCCAAGTAGACACTCAGTATTTATTTTCTGAACAAATGAATGAATGTATGATTTGACATCCATGTAAGTTTCTGTTTAAGAAAAATAAAACCCTTTGGAAACCACTCATCTCTAGATGAGATCATCTGTGTGTGACATCCCTGATGCTCCCTGACACAACAGCAAACATTCACTGAGCCCTTGCTATAAACTGCCCGAAATCATTTTAGCAATCGGTGAAGGAGACACCATTATGCCTATTTTATAGATGAGGAAACTGAGGCAAAGAGAGGTCAAGTAACTTGCCCACGATCACACATCTAGTTAGTGTCTCAGCATCAGTTTGAACCAAGTGGTTTGGCCCTGTAGTCCACATCTGAACCTCTCTGCCATGCTAGGGGACCTGGGAAGGCCCTAAACATCTAGTGTGAAGGAGGTGGGTCAGGATCCCTGGGGTGCTCCCAGTTCTTTGTGTCTCTGATGTTGAGATTCTACTTTAGCTACAATATTAATTGGTTACTTAATTTATCCATAAATAAATGAATATTCTAAGTTAAAATATATTCTAAATTAAATATCTATTTATATATAAGTAAATTATTCATTCATGAACAAATATTTATTGACTGCGTGCTACATGTCAGATTCTGTACTGGACATTTCACATACATCTTTGATCCTTTATAAAAGGTAGGCATTATGATGCCCAGCTAATGGAGAAAACTGAGCCTCACAGAAATAACTCGGGTCATAATGAGCAGAAACGAGATTCCAGCTCTGGTCTCAGATCTGTCTGTTTTCAATACGCAAGCTCCTTCCCTGTCCCCAGCCTGCCTTTCTGCAAGCACGGAGGGGTCTGGTGGGGTCTGATTTGCAGGAGGTCCTGGAAAACTCACTGAGAGAGGGTCGGGGGATCAGAACTGCGTCTTGACCTCCCCGGCGGGGCTGGAGTCTGGGGGCACCAGCTTGGTCCAGGACCCCTGGCTGGAAAGTTAGGGAAGGCGGGTGGGGGAAAGTATTTTAACAAAGCCCCACGAGGTGTCACCTTTTCTCCTAATGTTCTCCTTTCCCTCCAGCCTGCTCTGGCCAGTGTCAGTCACCTGGACATAAACTAAGCCTCATTAGCAGAGACGGTAAGCCGGTGATCTCCGCGTCGTTTAACCGCAGGTCCTTTAACCAAGGGCCCCTGTGTCCTCACAAGGGCTGCCTTCCACTCAGGCATCGCAGAGCGGTCTGCAGAGGCTAATTAAAGCTCCCTCAGCTACATCAGGGAAAAGCGAGACAGGCACTATCAAATCTAAAGCCTTGCTCATTCAGGGACTAAAGGGAGGGGGGTTGAGGCGGGGCGGGGCGGGGGAGGTCGGGGGGCTGGGCAGAGGTAACACAAGCCTGGTTCCAAGAACCCACTGCTCTCCCGGGAAACGAGACAGGGTCACATGACTGCTGTCCCCAAGGCGGGCAGAGCAGATGAAGTCCCAGCCACAGTAATGCCCTGAATCACAAACTCTCGAGATTCCCCACCCATTGCATTACAGGAAGTGCAGTGTTTTCCTCGGATTTTCCAAGAACGCACAGGGGTGCGGACACGCGCCCGAGTCCAGGGCCGCGCACCGCCTGCGAACGTGGCAGCTGAAGCTCAGCCGCGCCCCCTAGAGGCGAGTCCAGCTGTGGCCGCCTTTCTGCTGTGCCAAAGGCCTGCTGGGGCTCCACCTCTGTTTAGAGCCTGTTGGGGGCCCAGGAAGTACCTTCAAAAGTATCTTTGGAAATGGGAGGAAGAAGAAAACTTCTTCCCTTCATGTTATCCTCTGTTCCTCAGCAAAGCTGCCAGGGTCTCAAACAATATTTTCCTATTATTTCCCCCTATTTCCTCTGGAGGGTGCGCGTGAGCACCGCCCGGACCGGTTTGGGGTGGGCCGTCCAAGTGCTTAACTGTCTTCTCGCTGCCACTCGGCTTGCCTTGTGATGCGCTCAGCGCAGGGAAATAATACACCCGCCTCGTAAGGCTGGAGATCTGAGAGCAGCCATCCCAACGACGCTGGAAGACCCCAGGGATCCTGCATCCAGCATGGGGCGGGGGCAGGATGAGAGAATATTTCTGTCACCCGTTGTTCTAAGAACTTTTTCTGTGTTCTTGCGCATTTGATCCTCTAACAACCATAGGAGGTGGATACTATTATTATCCCCACTTCATAGCCTGGTTTAGGGAGGTTAGGTAATCTGTCCAGTGTCCCACTAATGGCAGAGCAGGATTCAAATCCAGGCGAGCTGGCCCCACAGGCCATGCTCCTTTGGACCATACTGTGCTGGATTGTCAGGACCCGACTGGCCTGAGACAGCCCTGGGACAGCCCAGGAACAGCCCAGGAGGCTGGCTGCGAGGACAACAGAGATTGGGGCTGATGACAGTGACAGTGTGTTTTCTGTGTCATTTTGGGTGGGCTATTTTAGGTCCCCAGTTACTCAATCAAAAGTTAGGTGTTGCTGTGAAGGTATTTTGTAGCTGTGATTAGTTTACACACTCAGTTTAAGTAAAAGAGATGGTCCTAGATCTTCTGGGTGAGTCTGATTCAATCAATTGAAATGCTTCAGGAGCAGAACTGCAGCCCCACCGAAGAACGCATGCCACCTGTGGACCACAGTTTCAGCCTCCTGACGACCTGCCCTACAGATTTCGGACCTGTCTAGCCAGCTCTCACAACTGCATAAACCACCTCCTTGCAATAAGTCTCTTACAATATTCTACTGGTTCTGTTTCTTCAGCTGGACCCCGACTGATACAATGACCAAAGACCAGGCAGATGCCTGTGTGTGGGGTGGGGGGAGAAGACCCCACTCCCTAGGACTTGGTTCAATACGAGTCCCCTCCAATGGCTAGCTGTCACCCTGAGGAGAGTTGGAAAATCCCAGATGAACTGAGGCCAGTTTCCATCATTAAAGGAAATGGAGAATAAATAAAGAAATTTAGTTCAGATATCAAAAAACTGGAGACAGATGTTTTTGCAGTCCCGTTTATGGGCTGAGCAGAGTCACATCCACTACATCATGTTAACACCCTATACCTACTTCAGGGGCCAAGGGAACAGAGATACAAGAACACTAACCAAACCATAGTAATAAGAGCAATACTATCTTATTGTAAGAGATGATCAGGTGTCCATTCCTGTGCTTTCCTTACATTGTCTAAGAACAACCTTGTGATGGACAAATGGTTATGGGTCCCTTTACCAAAGAGGACCTGAGACCTGGGAAGATAAAATAATTGCCCCAGCGTTCCATGGCTGGTGAGTGAGAGTCGGGATTCAGGGCCTGCCCTGTTTGCCTTCAAAGCTGTACTGTAATGATTATGCTATACTGGTCCCTGGCAAAATGACTGAAATTCCCCTTTGGACCCATTATTTCTCCCCCAAAGTTCCCAGAGAATCTCACAGGTGCCCCTCAGCTACCACCAGAGGCCCTTCCAGCATTTGTCTCTCGTCCTTTGGCCACCTGGGATTCACTAGGAAGCTCCCAGATTCTGCCAGTGTCTCCAGTCCAGGCTGAAGATAATTTTAGTAT
Source organism: Macrotus californicus (assembly GCA_007922815.1). Classification (NCBI taxonomy): domain Eukaryota; kingdom Metazoa; phylum Chordata; class Mammalia; order Chiroptera; family Phyllostomidae; genus Macrotus; species Macrotus californicus. The sequence continues at coordinate 33,873 of VMDR010001390.1, read as the reverse complement.
CATTGCATCAGGGCTGGGTCACTGATGCTGCGCCACTAGATTCCGAGAGTCCTATGCTACTTTTCTTGGCTAGCAGCATTATTCACAATAGCCAGGAGGTGAAGACAGTTCAAATGCCCATTAACTGATGAATGGGTGAGCCAAATTGTGGTATGTCCATACAATGGAATATTATTCACCCATAAAAAATGAAGTATCGATACATGCTATAACATGGACAGACCTCAAAACCATTATGCTAGATGAAAGAAGCCAGCTGCAAAGGATCACATATTGCATGATTCCATTTACATGAAATAACCAGAATAGGTCAATCTATAGAGAAAGAAAGGACACTCGCAGTTGCTAGGGACTAGGGGGAAGGGGGAGTGGGGAAAGACTGCTTAATGGTTATGGGATCTCCTCTGGGGGATGGTGGAAATGTTTGGAACTAGACAGAGATGACGGTAGCACAACATTGTGAATGTACTAAATGCCACTGAGTTGTACTGTTCAAAATGGCTAATTTATGTTATGTGAGCTTGCCTCAATACAAATGAATACATACACAAATAAATACCACTAGGTCATCCATGTACATCCGCTCACACTGCTTTTGCATCTGACTTAGTTTTGTCTTCCTGTCAGCCATCCTCTTCCTAGGAAGCTGGTACAAGATCCTGGGGCTGGAGCCGGCTGGCCGGTGATTTGACAGCATTGCCCTGTTCCGCCTAACGTTCCTCTGCCTTTCTGGTCCCCACTGGATCTTCCCTGGCAAGTGGGGAACACTGGCCCTCCAGGGGACCTCTCCCATCAGTACCTGCTAGGGAGGATTAGAATATCTACAAGTAAATCAGGGCTTTTTGTTAGTATCAGAAACACACTCTGGCTGATTAAGCAGAAAAGGAGCTTATCAAAAGTATACGAACTCACGGAATTGGTTGAGAGACTGGTGGGCTTGGCTCGAGGTTAAGCTTCCTGGATCCATGCCCCGAAACGGCCACAGAAACAGCTGCGTGAGCAAAATGCCACCACCGCTACTGCGGCTCCGCTAGGACATTTCTGCACCAAGAATTCCACCCTCAACCGAACGCCCGCTGCCACCCTCACGGCACAGAGCCTCAAGTTCCCAGTTCCTTGTCCAAGTCCCCCCCTGGGCGAGTCTGATTGGTGGATCGGGGGGTCACCTGCCGGTGCCTTAGTTGCAAGGAAGGCTGGGAAGCCAAGGTTTCTGCGTCCTGTGTCGGGAGAATGGGGCTGGCTCATGAGGCTGGACATTTCTCAGCTATTGCAAGGTGCTGAAAAGGCGGTGGCATGCAGAAAGCACAACAAACTACAGAGGCAGCACCTCCTAGTCCTCCACGTGTGAAGGACCACGTGGCAGCCCTAGCTCATTTGACATTGGCTCTCTCCTGAGGCAACGTGGGCCTTCTGCAAACCGAGACCCAGCCTGGCCAGCTCTGGTTTCTGACTGTCCAGAACTTTTACTCCTGCCCCTCCCCTAGACGTGTAGGTCTCCTGGGGCTGCCAGTCATAAAGTCCATCCACCCTGCCCACCCCTACTTAGGAGGTAGGTAAGTAACTCAGACTGGATCCTTTCCTGTCAGCAGTGATGGGGGACCCAGGATCAAAACAGTGCATTTAGAATTTTTCCTGGGATTGATGTGATGATGTGTGGGGGTGGGGAGGGAGGCTCTCTTTTGCCCTGGAGTTGGTAAGCTAGGAGGAAATGTATTTATTGCAGTTGGTGGCCATCTTCCCAGGCCACATAGGAGAAGCTATATGTGGTAGGAGAAAATTAGTTCAGCCTAGATGAAGCAGAGATGAGAGATGGTGAGACGGTCAGAGAAATATGGTTTCATCTCCTGGATCCAGCTAAGCCTGATGCCACTGCATCTCTGATTTTTAATTACATGAGCCAATAAGATCTTTTATAGAGCGTTGGCTGGTTAGAGTTGGATTTCTCTCGTAACTCTCTAGTGGGACATTTATTAGGAAGCACTTTTCTGTCCATTATCTCATTTGATAGTGGATTTTAAAGTAAAGAGGGAGCCTTAATAATAAAACATAATGAGCATTATTATCTCAATTTTATATAGAAGAACATTCAGGCTCAAAGGGGTTAAGCGTCTTGGCCGAGGTCACACGGCAAAGTGTGGTCGGGCTTGAATTTGAACTTGGTGCTGTCCACCTTCAAGTTAAGCACTGTTCTAGAATTCTATAGTAACGTTTTACTTCCAGAACTAATGCATAGTTTTCCCCAGTCGTTGGTATATTCAAGACTTTCAAAGCCAGCTCTCAGTGCCTGAGAACGTAATAAATAATTGAAATGGCTGATGGAGTTATTCTTCCTGGTATGCTTTCATTTTCAAAGTGTGTAAAGGCCAAGGTATAAAGCTTTGAAGAAGAAGCTTCAGCTGCTGACTCTGGGTGTGAGGGGCTGAGGAGCTCCTGGAGCCTCAATCCTCAAAGCTATACTTGTGGGAGCCCCTGGCCTCTGGGGGGGCCTTGCTTTGACTGCACTGCTTTTTCTGGGGAACCCAAGAGTTTCCAGATGGCAGGGGATACAGCATCGACACGGCTTTGAGCCCTCTATAACTCATGGGACCCCGCAACTTGAGCACACCCTCTTCCAGGGTGAGACACTCACCAAGCCAGTTTGGCGCCCGGAGGTTAGCTATCTGGGAAGGAAAGGCAATAGAAAGCGGCCATGAGAATGACTATGCACTGCGCACATGCCAAGGATGGAACAGAGAGCTCATCTCCACCCTCAGCCTCACTCCTGCATTGACGAGAATGTGAAGATGGCCTCCAAGGTCAACTGGTCACGTCTGCCCTGGGTGTCCGGAGAGCCAGGAGCCAGAGAGTTCACGTCATCAGTCCCACGTTTGAAGTGGGAGTGACTCATCTTGCCTTCCAGAGAAGGAAATGGAAGTTTAGAGGGGGTGTTACCTGTGAAAGCTGCTAAGTGGATGAGTCTTTTTTTGTTTTAAGATTTTATGTATTTATTCTTGAGAGAGAGGGAAAGGGAGGGAGAAAGAAAGGGAGAGAAACACACACCCACCCCCCTCAACCGAGGGGCATGGCCTGTAACCCGGGCATGTGCCCTGACTGGGACTCGAACCAGCCACCTTTTGGTTCTAGGGAGGACTCCCAAACCACTGAGCTATACCAGTCAGGGCAGAGTCTTTAAGGATTAATTAATAAAATAAACAACACAGGACCACAACAAAACAGCAATATTACTTACCATTCACTGTGTGTTTCTACACGAAAGATGCTGTATGAAGCCCGTTGTGTATCTCAGTTCATTTTCCACGTGCCTGGTGAGGTGCGTCACCATTCTGCAGGTGCGAAAACTGAGGAGCTGAGAATCCAAATGCATGTCCGATGTCGCCAGCCAATAGGAAGCAGAGTGGAGGTGGAAGCCAGGTGTGGCCAAGACTCTAGTGTGGCAGCTCTGTCACTTCAGCCTCCTTCGTTTTCATCACAAGTGGTCCCTTGGTGGGGGAGGGGGATTCTGACGAAGTGATGGGCTAAAATATGACAAAATGACAAAAACTGACCTAAGCACTTCTGGTTTTCTAAGAACTGCTTTTGCAAGGAACGCGTGATGGGGTTTCCACACGTCAGGCTTGTGCAGAGGAGGCCAGCTCTCCGAGTGCCCCTCCTCCCATGGGGTCGCCCACAGCCCCCTCTGCATGGCCTGCCTTGGCCTTTCCCCGCCTGGGTGAGTCAGGGACTCAGAACTTTCGCACGAGGAGGACATCCTGGGAAAAGTCCTCCGTTGTTTCGTGTCTAAAACGTCAGGTGGCTCGGTGCTGTGACGGGAGCATGGCCACTTCTCCCAACCGGGTGACTTGAGCCCACAGAGGTTTCCTCACCACGAAAGCAAGAAGGACAGTCTATGTGACATCCAAGTGGCTTAGTTGCTCTAAATTGTGTGAATTCCTGGGTCTCTGTAACCTCTCTCAGACCCTGTTCATCCTCATTCCATTCCTCTCCCACTCACCCCCCACCTCTCTCTTCCTCTCTCATTTTGGTTCTTTCTCTCTCATTCCTGTTACATCTGCTTTTATTCTCACTCTATCTCCACCCAGACTAATACTTTTCCAGCATGCTGTTATGAACATTTGCAAACAAGCAGCACAATTGAATCAGTTTCCTAGAGAGCACCTGCTTCTCTTCAGCTCGTGGCCCTGGTGGCCACTGGGGCAAAGACCCCCCAAACACAGCCCCCTGAGCACAACAGGGTGGGATTCAGTGAGAAGCCCCCACTGACCCCCACAGCTCACTCCCTCATGCCATCCCCCAATGTTCCACTCCTTTCTCTCTGTCGGTAACCATCTTTCCGGCCACACAAATGTACTCGTCCTGCTGTGCTGACCACGGATCAGACCCTCAGTGCCTTTCTCACAGGACGTCAGAGGCGGGGGCTTGCCAGGTGTGGGGGGGGCAGGGCACCCACGTTTCTCAGGGGTCGCTCTGTGCCGGGCACTTGCCGCACGTTGTTGGTATACATTTCCCCCCCAGAGACGCAGAAGTAATTCAGAATCGATGCAGAAACTTTGGGAAATGCCGTGAGCGCCTGCAAACCATCCTGCCTGCTGGCCACAGGCAGTGGTGGCTGGCACTGATTGAGTGCCTACTGCGTGTCGGGCATCGTGCGAGTCGCACGTGCCTCCTCACGAACTACCACGGTCGGTGGGTAGGTATTCATTGTCATCATCTCCAGCTGAGAAAGCTGTCGTACAGGGAAGGTGGGTGACTTACTCGGGCCCACCCTGGCAGGACCGGGAGGGCGTGGCTTCACGCCCAGTCCGGCTCTGGTGCACGCCTTTCATCCCGGGCGGCCAGTTGGCCTGTGTCCTGTTATCCGCGGGTCAGGCATTTTCCGTGCAGTAACAATGAGCATAGATATTTACTTTAAAAACACTGCGATCATGATGGTTTGTGGTTACCTCTTTCACTTAAAATATTTAACCATTTCTATTCACGTATGGATCCTCCAAATAACCTTATCAAATAAGTGTTGTTATTTGCACTTACTTACTTATTTATTTTCAGAGAGAAGGGAAGGGAGGGGAAAGAGAGGGAGAGACTCATCGGCCCGTTGCCTCCCGCATGCCCCAACCAGGCAGCCAGCTCACAACCGAGGCCTGTGCCCTGACCGGGGATCAAACCTGCCACCTTTCAGCTTGTGGACCGGCACTCAGTCCACTGAGCCACCCCAGCCCGGGTGCGTTGTTTGTGTTTAAAGATGGGACAACTAGAGGCTCTGGAATTAAAGAGGAAAATGGAAGCTCAGAAATGACTTGCCCAAGGTAATGGTGAGATTGGGATTGAACCCCTGACTAAAGCCTGTGCGTCCCACCCCCACCCCCTGCCTCCCACACAGATGGGGGAGGCTGCCATGGAGGGGGGAAGAGGAAGGCAGCAGCAAAGCATTTTCTCCAAACCTCCCTAAATTACACCACATTTGGTTGGCAACTGAGGCCTGGCTGCTTGCTTCTTCCCTGGAAGCCGGGGCTGCTTTGCACAGGGTCCGCCTGTGTCCCTCCAGTGGGGACACTCGGCTTGTCTTTGGAGATGGGAGGCTGGTCATTTCCCAGCAGAGATGCTGTGGTGGGCCCGTGGAAGCCAAGAGGGAGCAGGGAAGGGATCCAGAGCTCTCCAGGCCTGGGTAGTGCCAGCGTTCCCAGAGCTGAAGACAGCGCGCGTGTTGAATGCACAGCCAGCCAAACACCAATGCCGAGTTTGGCAGTGGAGAGGGCACCGTGCCAGGAGAACGGGCAACGATTGCTGAAACGCTGAACGCCCCCACGCAAAGTTGTTAATCAGGGGTTTTTAAAGGCAAAGATTGGGGGTTAGGGGTTAGGCCATGGGCAAAGCTGATTGGTTAGTGCTCATACATGCTTCCGTGGTTTTCTTTAGCCTGATTAACTTAGTTCCTGATGTCATCTTGTCTGGAGCTTTCATCACTGCGGTCAGGGGACCTCAGTGGCTCATGACTGTGTTATCTTTAAGGCAAAAGCCAGGAACTAAACATCCTGTGACCATTGCTGTTGTTTAAGCCACCATTGCTTTATGCTTAACTAGCTACACTTCTCCATTATGTCAAAAGCCAAGTGTACTTTTAGAGATTTTTATTTATTTTACTTTATTTTTTTAGAGGAGGGGGAGAGAGGGAGAAAGAGGAGGAGAGAAACATTGATATGAGAGAGAGATATCAATCTGTAGCCTCTCAGAGGTGCCCTGACTGGGGACCAAACCCACAACCCAGGCACGTGCCCTGACCGGGAATCGAACCGGCACCCTTTGGCTCTGCAGGACAGTGCCCTACCAACTGAGCCACACTGGTCAGGGCCAGCCAAGTGTACTTTTAAACATTTCTCCTGGAACCTGCCTTACAGGCAGGCCTATAAGACATGCCTAACATCCTTAGCCTCTGACAGGAAGCTACACGACAACCAAAGCAAAGGAAACATTTAGTTACAGTCCACACCTGCACCTCAACCTATTTACCTTTAACTGTCGGTTTCCCCAGGCAGGGCACCACTGACTTGCATATGACCTTGGGCAAGTCCTTCTCTTTCTGAGCTTCGGGTTTCAGGCTGTAATTCTGTCACTGCTCTGAAGTTGGCCACAGTCCCTGCTGCCCCCTAGAGCATCCTCCAGGTGGCATCATCTCCAGGTCTAGAGGAAGCAGGAGAGAATCAATATCAACTCTGGGGAGAATCCCAGTGACTTTGACCTCTTTCCCATGTCTTACTCAGTGTCCAAAACACAACAGAAGAGCCCCAAACAATATCGATAGCTAAATTTCGTGAGCGTGTGTCAGGCATGGCCCTAGGTGTTTTCTGTCAACAACTTTATGGGGCAGGCATTTTGCCCATTTTACAGATGAGGAACCTGAGGCCCAGGGAGGTGAATCAATTTGCCTGCAGTCACGCAGCTTGTTCATGACAGTGCCAAGACCCAAACCCACGCCTTTGGCACTGGTGCCCATATGTTTAACCACTGCCCACCCAGCCTCTCGGACCACAGGGTGATAGTTCGGCCACCTCTTCTTTCAGAATTGGAGCCTGTGGGCCAGGAAGAGAGGGTGACGTGCCCACTGTCACTCAGGGAGTGGGAACAGCCTCGTTCTCCGAAGCGCAGACCCCTGGAGCCACTGGGTCAGCCACCAGTTCGGACCTTCCTCATAGGATGTGACTACTCACATTAGGTTTCTTCACCCCCCTGGCTCAGAGTGGGTGAGGGAGGGATGTCCACTTCCTGTGATAATCCATCTAAGGATGAGTCTGCAGGGGACCTTCTGCCCACGTCAGGCATCTGCACAGTATGTCCCCAGCCTGTGGGGGAAGCAGAACTGTCTCTCTCTTCCAGGTGTCTGCGTTTGGTGTATCTGCAATGTGACAGGCAAGGGACAGGTTGTTCTTGGGAGGTCCCTCGTCTTGGTGGTTTGGGGTTAGGGGGAATCCAATACACCAGGGAACCCAACCATGCAAATGACCTTGCAGACCGGAGGGCATGTGTAGACACAGAAGTAAGTGAGAAGGACCTACCACAGCAACAGCCGTGGACAGCAGCTTTTGACTGGCCCCCATGGTTTAGATACTTAACAAAGTGATACGATCCTTTCCTAGCAGTAATAATCAGTAAAATATCATTTACAGAGTGCCATGAAGAACTACGTGCCAGGCGCTGTTCTAAGTGCTTTATAAGGAATCACAGCGATCCTCTAAGGAAGGTACTTACTACCTTCGTTTCACGGAGGACTCTGAAACAGAGAGAGGGAGTGACTTGCCCAGAGTCACACAGCCAGGAAGCCGCAGAGTCTGTAAACGCGCCCAAGCAGCCTGGCTCCGAAGTTTGGGCTCTAAATCGCGGGATGACACTGCCTCTTTGTAAGTCTTTGTCCCTCTGTCGCGCCCCCCGTTTTCGTGCACCTTCATAAACACTGTCTAACTGGACTAACAACATGTGTGAGGAAGACACGCCGAATCAGCGTGTTAGCTCTGTCTTTCTCCAAAGCAACAAACGTCACAGTTGCTGTGGGCCAGGAAGCTGGGGCGGCTTAGCCAGGCCCTCCAGGTCAGGGTCTCAGTCAGGGTGACAGCTGGGACCACAGATTCAGCTACGGCAGGGTCCCCTTCCAAGCTCATTCAGTGGTAGGATTCTGTTGGATGGAGGCCTCAGCTCCTTGCCACGTGGGCTTCTCCGTGCGTGGGGCAGCTGACAATGTGGACGCCACTTCCTCATCGAGCAAGTGGGGGAGGGAGTGCCCACGAGAGAGACGTCACAGACTTCTAAACAACTGTTACTCATTTTTACTATTGTGCTAACAAAGACGTAAAACGGAAGTTACCATTTAACCACGTACGTATGCAATTCAGTGGCATCAAGCACGTTCACGGTGTGCAGCCGTCACCACCCTCCATCTCCAAACTTTTCATTGTCCCAAACAGAGACTTGGTCCCCAGGACACAGCGACTTTCTGTTCCTGCCTCCCCGTAGCCCCCGGCAGCCTCTGTTCTTTCTGTCTTCATGAACTTGGCCCTTCTAGGCACGTCATATAAGTGGAATCATACCGTGTTTGCCCTTCTGTGACCGGCTTATTACATTAGCACAACGTTTTCAAGGTTCATTCATATCATAGCTTGTGTCAGAATTTCCTTCCTTTTTAAGGCTGGAGAATATTCTCTGGTGTGTATATACCACATTTTGAAGATAATCATGGGATCGTTCCCACCTTTTGGCGATTGTGACAATGCTGCCATGGACGTCGGCACACAAAGACATGTTTGGGTCTCTGCCTTCAATCCCTGTCAATACCCAGACGTGCAATTGCTGGATCGTGTGGCAGTTCTGCATGTGAGTTTTTATAAGACTCTCGTACCGTTTCCCGGGGCAGCGGCACCATTTCCCATTCTCACCAGCAGTGCCCAGGGTTCCAATCCCCTCATCCGCGCATGGTATTTTCCACTTTTCTTTTTTAACAGCCATCCCAATGGCTGTGAAGGGGTATCTCATTAACAGGATTTCTTTTATAGCCTGACCTCAGAAATAACATCACATCGGTTTTGCTGTATTCTACTTCTAAGAAAGTCACTAAGTCCAGCCCATGTTCAAGGGCAGGGGGCTGTGCAAGGGCCCAAAGTCCATGAGGCAGGGTCAGTGGGAGCCACTTTAGAGGGCTGCCTATCTCAAATCCTATTACTATCCTGTTTATATATATTGGTATATGTTTATATTATTTTAAATGTAAGGCAGCATATTAATGGGGTTGGCACCATTGTGTGATGGCAAATATATGAGCTTTGTGGCCTGGAAGATCTGGGTTCAAATTTTGGATCCTTGTGTTCCCAGCTATGTGACTGTGAGCAAGTTACTTGCCTTCTCTCTGACTTGGCTTTCTCATCTGTTAAATGGGAACAAAAATTCCTGTCTTGAAAGATAATTGCGAGCACTACATGAAGTAACGCTGTAATGTATCCCACACGTTGTAGGAGCTCAGTAAATGGTGCCTGGTCACCATCACCACCGCGGCAGGAAAGCGAGGAAGGCAGGCCTAGGTGGCTTTCCCTGAGGGTGTCTTTATAAATGTCACCACAAGGTGGCAGCTGCTATTACACTGAGTATTCACCTGCTATGGTACAAGGATGTGTGTGCAGTAACCTCTAAGGCTCGTTTTGGGAATGGGGAGCCTATGAAGAAATAATCCCACACCCCCTATATAGAGATTAAGCTATTACTTCACCCTTCTCTGCTCCAACTTCCATGAGCCCTCTGGGGGCCCCAACTCCTACCCGGACATCCCTTCCCCACATCCCCGCAGCCTGACTGGTTCCTGCCAGCCCCTTTACACACAGCTCCCAAGCTTTCTCAGGCCTCCCTGTCATGCCATTGCTTAAGGGGACCTCTGCTCCCAGACCACCCATGTCAGAAGCCTTTCCTGACCCCTCCATCCAGAACCTAGGTGGCGTGGACTCCCTCATCCTTGCTCTCCCGTGTCCTGGCCCTTGGCTCCACCCCCCGCAGACTCTGACCTCCTGGGGCCCAGGGGCCTGCCCCTAGTAGGCCGTGAGGGTCATTGTACAAATATTTCCCATTTCCCCCTCTGGGCAGGCATCAGGTGCTGGGAACCTGCTGGCAACCTTTCTTGAACAGACAAACCAGAATCCTGAAAAAGAGGCCTCTGCCGAGGAGATCACCAGCCCTTGAGCAATCAGAACAACCCCGTGCCTCTTTTTACTCCTTTTTTAAACAAGATGTTATTAACTTATTTTAGAGACAGAGGAGGGAGAGAGAGAGAGAGAGAGAGAGAAACATCAGCCGGTTGCCTCCCACATGCCCCCAACTGGGGACCCCGCCGGCCACCCAGGCACTTGCCCTGACTGGGAATCGAACTGGCGACACTTCCCTTTGCAGGATGACACCCCATCCACTGATCCACACCAGTCAGGGCCTCTTTCCACTTCTTCACAGGGTTGCCCCGTAAAATACAGAATGCCCAGTTTGCTCTGAATTTCAGATAAATAACAAAGAAACATTTAGTGCTAATATGCCCAATTTAGTTCAAATTGCAGATAAACAACAAAAAATTGTATTATTAATAGATGCAATGTAATATGTGAGATATATTAAAAAATTAAATGAATAATCAATTAAATATGTCCTAAATATTGCATCAGACATATTAATACTGAAAAGTTACATGTTGTTTGTTGGAATATTGTGGGTTTTGCTGTCTCCTTTTGGTTCGGTTTAGTTTTTGGTAAATCTGGCCCAAGGCCTTGTTTGTGCTGAGGAAGTTCAAGGTGGCTGTGGGATCACTTCTCCACCAAGGGCCCAGATGGCACAAGTCGCTCCTGCTGGGAACCAAATGTATTTTGATGTTTAACGGGCCATAATTTTTTAACCAGAAATCTCTCTTGCCAGCTAATTACATGTTTCCTGACCTTCCTGGTGGACCCCTCCTTAGAATTTAGATTCCCCTCCCAGAAACATTTGGTGTAATTTATGGAAAACAGTTTGGTCTTAAAGCAGAGTCATGGTGTGGGTAAGGGCAGGGTGGGAGGTGGGAGAGAGTGACCTTTCTCTCGCTCCTTTTAGGCAAGTTTAAATTCCAGTTGGTCTTGGTGGTCTTCAGTGATGGAGGCTGGTACACGATGCTCCTCTCTGGCCTTGACAGCTGCATCCCAGGCGGGCCGCCCATGCCCTGATTTGATGGAAGAACTGAGCCAATCAGAGGCTGCACACAAACCATGCCAGCCAGATGGGCTGTCGGGTGATCCTGGACACTCCTGCGGCACAGTAGTGAAAAGCACCCCAAGACACGAGTCTGCGTCTAGCTCTGCCACCTGCCAGCCGGGCGCCACTCATGCAACTCAGCAATCTAGTAATCCACTATTAGAACATTAGAAAGTTTATGCCAAGTGGAGGAAGCCAGCCACAAAAGATTACTACATATTGTACAATTCTATTTATATGAAACAGCCAGAGTAGGCGAACCCACAGAGACAGAAAACAGATGAGAGGTTACCACGGGTTCGGGGAGAGGAATCGGGGAGGGACCGCTCTTGGGTGCAGGGTTTCTTCGGGATGATGACAATGTTCTGGAGTTAGTGGTGATGGTTGCACAGCTCTGTGATGAGACTGAAACCCACTGAATTGTACACTTGAAAGGGACTGGTATAGCTCAGTGGGGTGGGTGTTGTCCTGCAAGCCGAAGGGTTACTGGTTCGATTCCCGATCAGGGCATATGCCTGGGTTGCAGGTTTGGTCCCAGTTAGGGCACGTACAAGAGGCAAACAATCAGTGTTTCTCTCTCACACTGATGTTTCTTTCCCTCTCTTTCTCCCTCCCTTCCCCTCTCTCTAAGAATAAATATATATATAAATTAAAAGGACAAACTTTAGGGTATATGAATTATATATCTCAATAAAGCTGTTAAAAAATGTGTAGCCCACCTTGATTTGCTTTACATCACTCATGACTGAAGCAGCCCATTTAAAGGGGGTCGGGAAGGTGGGTAGTGAAACAACTGGTGGAAGCCAAGAAAAGCATCCCTAGTCCAATGTCTTTTTAAATTATAAAAGCAGAATACATGAGTCAAAAATGATGAATAACATTGAGATATAACTCAAACGTCTCTTAACCCTCACTCTCAGAGTTAACCACTGTCAAAATATTGTGAGCCTCTGTATCGATTAGGGGGGTTTGGTTTCAAGCAAAGATACCCACCCTGGAGAATGTGAGCAGCAATGGAACTCACTGGAAGGGTGTGGGTTTGCTCAATTCTGACGTCTCGGAAGTCCAAGGCCAGACGCTGATCTGCAGCCTGCCAAGGCACTGCTGTTGGAAGAGGCAGCAGTGCTAATGGTGTCTCTCTAATCCTGTCTCCTCAGTCACTGAGGCACTGTACCCCACCCAGAGTTGGAGCTCCCCAAGGCAGTCTTCTCTGAAATGCCCACTTGAGGCCTGACTTGTGATTGGACAAGCGTTGTCCAGAACCAATCACTGTGACTGAGAAAAGTTGGCGCTGTGATTGGCCAGGCCTGAGACCCATGCTCCAGCCCTGGGAGTGGTGGGAGGAATAGAGTCTTACCAAACCACAAGGACAGGATGTGGGAAGAAATAGCTCCCCAAAGGAGATCTGGGTGGGTACTGTTTCCAGGAGAAGACAGAGTAAATGCCTCTGGACAAGCGGATACAGTCAATATCCACTATAGTATCCTTCCAGATAGCTAGACAGATGACAGATAGATGGTAGATAGAGCTGAAACTGGAGCTGGAATCAGACACAAATGTATAGAGATAAATATATATGCATATATACACAGAGATCTTTATTTAACAACAATATACCATCCATAATAGAACTGGAAAACTGAATGGTATTGGAGGACCACTAACGTTGGGGTATCTCAGGACAGAAAACGTATAGAATCGATTTGCTGGAGAAACCACAGCTCAAAACGTGCCGAAGGGGAAGGCTATGAATAGCAGGGGGCGTTTGTGGGAGTTTTCCAAATCAGAGGCAATGGATCTGAAGGTCTTGGGGTCATCACCAGGGTGGTTGGTTGACTGGCATCTAGAACAACAGGCAGGCTGTCCCTTTCCTTCGCCCACTTTGTCAAGCAGCAGGCAGCAAAGGCATTGGGCCCCAAACAAGAGCCGTGTGTCTGGGACTTGGGCGGGGAAAGCAAGAGACAGGACGGCACCCCTGGCAGCTAGTAGAACCCGGGCATGATCCAAGGCCCTCTGCTCCCACAAGACGACTTCCAGATAAAACACACTCCCACAGCTTCTCCTCCCCCATCATTGACCCCGGTCATGAGACCAATTTCCCTCGAGTCGGTAAAAGAAAAAGTGCGAAAGAGAAGCACCCAGCTCTACAGAAGATGGACCACATTAGGAGACGGAAGGAAGTTTAATAAAAGTCGTTCGCTGTCCTCAGAGGGACATGAGAGAAATAACACGACCACGGAACAAGACACAGCAGACGTTCGGCTCACGTCCCCTCACCCTTCTCACTCTGGTTCATGGTGAACTGATCCCAGCTGCGTTTCTTTGCCTAGTATTTTGTTTTTGTTTCTGGCTTCCAGTGTCTTCTTCGTCAGCTGTGCGGCCTGCTTGAAGTACTGAGGAAGTATACTAGAAGCAGCCCCCAACCAATGACCAGTGGGAATTGTTGGCGCAGACACCCAGGTCCCTCACCCCTCGGGTGGCACAGCTCTGAGATGTGTTTGACACCGGCTTCCAGGGCTCACAGCACGATGACCTGTGGTAGCTGGCTGATAACTCTCCCTTCACTGGCTGCTCCCCTTCCCCACCTTACTCCCCCAAATAAGTGCCTGGCATCGTGTCCCAAACAAGTCACTTGAACTCAAATTGTTTTTTAAGGATTTGCTTATTAGAGAACCCAAACTAAGCTTGAGAAACAGGCAGTTATGAAAAAGAAAATAAATAGGTGGACAGACTGGGTAACGTGATGAGCATAGATGGATAAAGAATTAGGAGAATATGGAACGTGTGGAAGAAAAGTTAAGTGGCGTGAACGATAGATTCAGAGATCTCAGACCCTGTCTAATAGAACAGAAATAATTCAAAGGAAGAAATAATCCAAGAAATAGTAGAAGAAAATCTGCCCTGCCTGAAAAAAACCCACAAGTCTTCAGGCTGACCCGGCTATGAACGAAGAACGACTCATCCTGATGGAAATAGAAGGCCCGAAAAGCTTCTGAAGCTGAAAAGCAGGTTCCCTACCACCTGCACAGATGTCTCTCCACTGCGCAGCACACCTGAACTGAGGCAGCACGGTGTTGAATGCAGACAATAAACATTGTTTATTGTTTACCCACAGTGTAAAAACATTGTTTTATTTATCCACAAACAAAACAATGATTTAATGAAGCAGGCTACCTACGGAGATGTGAGTTTTCATAGGGCCAGAGATTGCACTGGAATCCTATGTCTAGCCAAAACACCATTTATAAGAGAGGGGAAAAGTGAAGACATTTGTAAACATGCCAGAGCCTAGATCCACCATCATTTTCTACAAAATGAAAATGAACCCAAGAGCAAAATTTGTGGGGTAAAGAGCAGAAATCCCAGTCCTAACTGTTCCCCAGACTCTGTGTTTCCCTGTTCAGGGGGCTACGGCCGGCGCCAACGGAGGGCTCGCCCTCCTCTGAGCTCTCCTTTTCTATTTCCCTGTCGCCAATTTGACCTTCAATCATGGCTGCCTCAAGAGATGGCATAATGTCACAGCTGCTGTTTCCTGCTAGCGCGGCAGCTTCCTATTCATGCGCTTGCTTTGCCTCCTTGACCAGATTATGAACTTTCAATAACAAGGACCATACCCCATACGTAATCAATAAATATTCACTGAGCTTTAACAAAATCAGTCTCTCACTTCACATAGTCTAGCATCCCGCTGCTCCCAGCCTCTTCCTCTAAATTGCTCTAAACTCCCTCCCAAAACACAGTCAGCAGCTTTTCAACTCCCTTCTCCCTTACTCTCTCTCACTAGCTCCATTGTCTCCTCTCCACCCACCCCACCCCCAGCCCTTTTCCCAGGCCCTCCTGCGCCATCTGTGCTTTTCCGGGTGTTCTGTGCTCATTCTCCTGATGAACACAATCGAAGTCAGGAGCCTACCATGTGCAGGCACTGTTCTCAGCCCTTTGTGTGGCTTGGTGGATGGCCTTCTCGAAGCTCTGCTATGGGACAAGAACTGTCACTTGTCCATTTCTCAGATGGCAAAACCAAGCCACAGAAAGGGCAAGTAACTTGCCTAAGGAGCGAGAGCAGCTGATAGGTAGAGCTGGGATACTCTCTCGGGCAGTTTTGCACCTGCTCTTAACTCTAATGAACTTCTGAGGCATTGCTACCTCCCACCCCATGTCAACCAGTCAAGGACCAGGGACTGGAAATCGAGTAGGACGTCCTGGGGGAGGAACCACAGAGCAGGATTGGAGAAGTGGGACTGGAGCTCACGGGAGACAACAAGTACAGATTAGTTTGGAAGGTGAGTGACGCCCCAGAGTGGTGGGGTGAGCCGCGTATAAAGTTGTAGGGTTTACACAGCCTGTCGCTTGCTCTTTCCACATGTCACTCCGGATGGCAATACTTAGAGAAAGGACTGAAAGAAATCATGGCTTCTGACATTTTACAGATGCGAAGTCTGACGCTCAGAGAGGTTAAGCGACGTGCTTAGGGTCACACAGCCAGGAAGTGGCAGAGCAGTCCCTTGAACACCAGAGCCACCTGACCCCAGGCACAAACAACGACAGCACAGGCGCTGAGTGGAAGTACAGAAGGCCAGGCCCTGCTGAGGCTCAATCTGTAGCTACAAAACATGATGCTTCTATTAATAAACCCACTCTTTGTCTTCTGGAGACAGACCAGCAGTATTTTTGGTTAGGGTTCCCAGGGAGAGAATTCCCTCTTCCACCTATTTAAGTCAAATCACTGCTGCTCATGCGGCTGCCCGCCTCCCTGCACACAGCCCCAGTCAGGGGCAGAGACTGGGCAGGAGGGGCGTGGCGACGGGGCAGGAAAACAGGGGCAGTCTTCGGGGAACTTGTATTTTCCATGACGCAGGAGCAACTTCCACCCCACTTCATCAGATATTTTTATGATGTTCTACATCTTTTTCTAATTACCTGGTGGTCCGGGTAGGCTGGGGTGGGGTGAGGGAGCCGGCGGGGTGGGCATGAAGGCAAGGGCCCTCCTTGACATCTCTAACTAAGCGCACTGCAGGAGGCTTATATGTTTCACAGAAATTTTGCTGGAAAAAACAAACAGTGGCCTGCAGCCCTGCCCGATGGAGCCAGAAAGAGGGCCCCAGAGGGCACTCTGTCCTTTCATTGCCCTCTGGGTCCATGGGATTGGCTTGGGCCTCAGTGCTTCCTGAGCCAGCCCCCCTGGGTGCCAAGCATTTTTCCTGCCCCATGTCCCTTTTGACCACGCCAGAAGGTCTCTTCAGATAGGAAGGCCCCTTCAGATAGCATTTTCTGAGTGTCCAGGCCTTGCCTGGCCTCGGGGAGGGGAGGATGGGTAATGCCTGGTTCTCTTCTCAAGGACTGTCCCATTGACAAGGGAGCTACAGGTATCTCATGCCTCTAACCTGGCCACATGTGTGAAGCAGGTCCTCCCAGGGGCCTGTGGGGCTAAGGGCCCCACGTGTGTTGGAGAGACTGTGGACCTATCTCTAGGCCCAAACTGCCCCCCACCTCTGCCCAGGAGGCAGCTTCCTGCCAGGTTGGAAAATTGCTTTGGCCTGGAATTTTTCTGCATGGGGTGTTGTTGGAGCCAGGTTCAATGTTAGGAAGTGTCCAGTTACCAGTGTTCTTGAAACAGATGCAGAGGGGACAGACACAGACTCTGCAGTCTCCAGTGGGTGGCGGGGGGGAGTTGTAGAGGAGATGGAGACACCAAACACCCCTGCCCAGGTTGGAGCCACCCCTGGGGCCCTCCTCTGGGGCGACCGCCTCTCCTCTCACTGGGCGTGCTGGTGAGGAGAATGCTGAGGGATTGCTCGCAT
This sequence comes from Macrotus californicus, assembly GCA_007922815.1. NCBI lineage: Eukaryota > Metazoa > Chordata > Mammalia > Chiroptera > Phyllostomidae > Macrotus > Macrotus californicus. Next base: position 16,840 of record VMDR010001390.1, on the reverse strand, counting down.
GTGAAGACTGAGCTGAGAAGGGCCCTGGATCCTGGTGGGGAGGGACCCGAGAGCACCCTGCCTAGCCATGCACTTTACTGATTAGAAAGAGGGAAAGGACTGTCCTAGGCCACGCACCCACCTGTCCCCATAAGAAGGTGATCTCTCTATTGTTCCCTGCAGTGGAACAGAGAGCCAGCCACCAGCCACGTCCCTCAGCAAGCTGGCTGCAGATCCCAAGCGCTTCCTGCAATCTGACACTTTGCGGGGGGGGGGGGGGGGGTTGCTAGACTCACCTCCGACCCGTAGGTTACAGAATAGGTTTTCCTGAGGAAGGAATCAAGGCTCAGAGAGGCTGGGTGACCTCTTCAAGGTCATGGATGTAGTTTACAAGGACCTAGATCCTTTTGCCCCAGGGATTGAGTTCATCCCACTAGCCCACTAGCTCGGGCGTCTTTGAGGCGTGTCGCTGTGCTCCAACCTCAGAGTTTGCTGCCTTTTGAAAGCAGCTCAACTCCCAGCAGGCGCCTGAGCCTGTCATCTCTGAGACGCTGCAGGTGCGGGCGTCTGTGTCTTCCCTTGGATTTAAGTCACTCTTTTATGTCCCAGCAGTGTGCAAGGGGATCGATTTAGGTTACAATGGTGGATTTATGTAATCTCTTGTGGTGCTGGGAACGAGCTCAGGCTCATGGTCGCAGATCTGGATTTGAGTCCTGTCTCTGCCTCCTGGTACTGAGTGACCTTGGTTAGGTCAGCTCCCATCTAAATATTTTTGACCAAGTAGTAAAAGTCCATGCATAAAATATTGAATAAATACCTCTCTCAACCTTGCCCGGTAAGCCCCCAGTTTCCCTTTCCGGAGGCAATGCCTTATCCAATTCTTGTGTCTTTCACAGATTCTCAGTGAATATGCAGGTTTTGTGTGGCTCACTTGTCAGATGAGAGACAAAGCTATTTTAAGAAGAAAGGACCCAGTGAACATCCAGTTTCCATGCGTAGTGGGAAGAAGGAAACCTCATAACCCCTTGGGTCTGTGTTCTGGTTCCCTTCCCTGCCTTTTGCTTCCTGAGATGTCTGGGAGGGAAGGTCTGGTGAGGTCTCCAAAGATGCCCACCAACGATTTGCCCCTCCCTGTGTGTAAGGCTGCTCCTCCTATCAAAAGCAGTCTACTTATTTCCAGGTCTGGCTTAGGAGCAACCCAAGAACTAAACACAAGCCTGGACTGGAGGAAAAGCTGCTTAAATGTCATTATTTGGGTCAAAGAGCAAAACAGATATGAACTGTGCATTAGATAATAACACAGAGTTGCCAGATAAAATACAGGGTACTCAGTTAAATTTAGATTTTAGACAAGTAACAAATAACTTTTAATATAATACATCCAGTGTAATATTTGGGACTTACACTAACAATTTATTTGCTGTTTATCTGAAATCTACATTCAACTGGGTGTCCTGTATTTTAACTTACTAAATCAAGCAACCTTATCACGCTATCACATTGATGTAAAACCTTTGATAATTGTCCTGGAGTAACCCAAAAGAAGGACCGTTGCCCTAGGAGACCCACATGGAAGCACTAATGGATAAAGGGTCAAAATGCCTGTGATTTACTCTTAAATAGCTCAGCAAAAATGTTCATGGTAATAATAAAATTAATAATAAGGAGCGATAGAGCCAATGTGGCAAAATATTGACCAAAGATGATTGCAGAGAAAATGAGACAAACAGTTGGTACTCAATCCGTTAAGGAAAGGCAGTATTTGCAGGGAGCTGCGTGGCTGATGATGAAGCCCATGACAGTTTTCCATCAACCAGTTGTTGTGGCCCGGTTTTCTACGACTCCATCCGTGTCAGCCACGTGGAAGCACTCCTGTGGGCTGCGGCCATCTATCTACTCAGGGGGTCTGGTTAGGTACATTATAGCCCATCCACAGGACGGAATACCGGGTAGCCATTAAAAAGAAGGGGGTAGCCCTGGCTGGTGTGGCTCAGTGGATTGAGTGCTGGCCTGTGAACTGAAAGGTCACCAGTTCGATTCCCAGTCATGGTACGGGTTCCTGGCCAGGTTCCTGGTTGGGGGTGTGCGAGAGGCAACCGATGGATATAACTTTCGCACATTGCTGTTTCTCTCCCTCTCTTTCTCCCTCTCTTCACGTCTCTCTAAAAGTAAATAAAGAAAATCTTAAAAAGAAGATGGCACATTTGAACCAACCGATTAAAAAAGACACCCAGAGTGTTATTAATAGGATGACACACAGGTATGGAGCCTGCGTAAATGCTTTGAGGCCATATCGTAAGGATGTTGCCCAACACACACGAAAGCACACGCACACGCATGTGCTGCTGTCTGCATGGGTGGTCTCCTGTAAGGGGCAGATAGGCTTTCGCTTTTCTTTTACCTTTCCTGTGCCATTAGCATTCCCGGCTAACACTGACTCAGGGCAGTTCCTCGGCGCCTGGGTCACATTGCTGTCTGCAGATGAACTCCACCTTCCCCCATCACCACGCAGCAGGCCCCAGAGCTATCCCGATGTTACAGGTGAGGAGAGTGAGGCACAGAGAGGTTAGGTAACTTGTTTAAAGACACACAGCAAGTCAGCAGTGGAGCTGGGATTCAAACTCAGTAGAGCTCCATAGCCCCCACCCATACTTACTATCTGACCCTGTCTCTTAGTGTATTATTTTTTATCCATTTAAAAAATTCACAGTAGTTTTCTGTTACAGACCATTTTTATACTTCTTTATATACTTAAAAAAACAACAACAGGAACAACAAATGGCCTACAATGAATTGTTCCATTACCTGTGATTCTCGTTGTCCATTGGTTGCTTCCACCCCTCCCGGACCACAGCTTGAGGGGAGGGAGGCACAGGTGAGGGAAGAACACGACTTTGGGAGTCAAGTGACCCTCATTTATATCTCAGCTCTGCATGAATTGCAGCACGACCTGGGCCAGGCCCCTTCCCCTCCCTGGCCTCAGCCTCCATCTGTAAGAGCTAAAACTGCCCGGGAGCCGATGACCTCCACGGCCTCTTTGCTCAAGGAGTCTTTGGCTCTTTCCGGTCTATTTTTGCCTGATGCCTCTCCCAGGGGCCTGTGGGCCTGAGCTAATTTCCCTGGCTGGCCCCAATCCAGGCAGCTCAGGTGGAGAGCACCAAGCTAATGAGGCCAAGGTCATGGGCCAGTTAGCCACTCTTGGAGGAAATGCAGCTCTGCAGCCGGACTGCAGCTGCCCCGCCAATTGCTGGGCTTAGCGCAGGTGGACCCCAGGGGAATGAGGACAGCAAAGCAGGCTCCTGCAAGTCAGCACTTCCAGCAGGAGCCGCCCGGAGCCCGGGTCCCAGTTACCCTTTGTGGCTGCACTGTGTTCCTCATCATGTCAACCAGCAGGGGGACTCCAGGAGTATGTGGGTTGGGGCAAGGAGAGGACCAGATGGTTTATCAGGTGCATCCTCCTGCCTGCAAGCTGACCCACACCTGGTCCAGCCAGGGAGATGGGAGCCAATTCTATTTCTGTAAAGCTGAAGCAGAGGGCACGTCCACATTCTCCCAGGGTGCCCACTACCTAGCTTCCTCCCTCTGTCTGTGTGGGTCACGTTCATGCCCCTAGAGGTGACGTGGAGAAGGGCTTCTTCTTTCACAAATTTATTAGCTTCGAGGACGGGGCTATCTGTTTTGCTCACTGCTGCATACCTGGCACCTGGATTAGTACTTGGCACGCAAACAGTCGGAGCTCAATAAATATTGTTTGAGTGAATTGATTCACCTTTGTCCCAGAGAGAGACTGTGGACTGCGTTCGAAAGGACACAGCATCACCAACGGGTTCTACTTGGTTATTTTCAAATAGCCCAAGGTGAAAAATAGATAGATGATAGATAGATAGATAGATAGATAGATAGATAGATAGATAGATAGATAGATACAAACAAATGCATCAGACATTTAAAACAAAACAACACGAAAAGAAGGGGTCCGGGGACACTCGAAACTGTGGGAAGGCTCCAGGACGAAAGAATGACTCTGTTTACAGTGTGCCACCACCCCTACTTTCCACATCTTGTAAATATGAATTTTTTCTTTTTTTTTGGAGAATTTTTAGAAGAGTTTATTTGAGCTAAATTGATGGCATCGTGGGCAGCAAGATCTTAAATGCTTTGGAGAACACATTTTAATTTTCTTACTCCAGGATTTTCAGTTCAGTCAACGTTCATGGTTAATTACTAGGTTGTTAGTTTTCAATTCAGTTCTTACCATCAGCCAGGCTTTGAGCTAAGCACATGCCAAGTACTGATTCATTTAGTTTCCATAACAACCATAGAAGATGGGCACCGCCATTATGCCCATTTTACAGATGAGGCAACTGAGGCAGGCAGAGGTCAAGCAGTTTGCCCACACTCACATGGACAGGAAGCTCAGAGCCAGGGATCGACCTCCAGAGCCCACTCCTCATCACGACTAAGGCTGCTCTTCAGGACTGAGCCTGCCCGCAAGCATCTGTCTACGATGCTGTCTATGGTGAGTGCAGAATGAGTGAGGCCATCCATAGGTGCGTGGTGATACCCACCGTGGCCCATCCATGCCACAGGGAACTGCTCCAGAGCAATGAAGAGGAACAGCCACCCCAGAGAATGACACCGAGTGCCAAAAGGCCCATGCTGTCCAATTCCATTCGCAGCACTCTTGAGAGGACAATCATAGAAATGAAGAATAAATTAGTAGTGCCTTGGGCTAAGGAGGGGTGGAGGTGGGAGGGAAGAAGGCGTGGCTACGAAAGGGCCACCAGAGGGTCCCTGTGGTGACGGCATGCTGTGCCTTGACTATATGTCCTGGTTGTGATATTGAAGAGGAGGCAAAGGAAGTAGCATTTGGTTCAATAAAACACAATTGGCAGCCTTTTAACCCCAAAGAAGAAAGCTGACTGATTGTGTGCTAAATTTGTGTGTGTGTGTGTGTGTGTGTGTTTGTATATATAGTATCTAAATGATTAATTTATCTGCCAACATTTAGCTTTTGCAAAATGTCACCATCGAGGGAAAGTGGGTAAAAGAAACATGGGATTCCCCTGTATTATTTTGTACAACTTCAGAATAAAAGGTTTAATTCAAAAAATAAAAATAAAAAGAAGAAGAAGGAAGTGTGTTCCTGCCCTCAAGGAGCTCCTGTTTAGGGAATGAAATCCCACCATACATCATGGCGTGATGACAGAGGACAGCCCAGTCTGGAGGGGCAGGGAGGCTTCCAACACAGCGACATTGGAGCCGAGTCCTCCAGGGTGAGCAGGTCAGAAGTGAGGCAGGGCACCGAGGCAGGCAGGACAGCGTGTGGGGGAGGCAGCAGGCCCATCGGTGAGGTCTCAGACCGTCGCGCTATAAAAACGCATGAGCTCTTGCCCAGCTTGCACATAAACGTTTTAAGTGATGGATAAAATTATCCTTTTTTACTTTTCCCACCCTCTGATGCCCGCTGTAGCTTATCTGGAGAGAGCCCAGTTGAAGCGGTAGAAGCACAGATTCTTTTGTGAGACATCACGCCAGGGAGAGGGCGCCTTTGTTCAGCCTGCCAAGATCATCTCTCATGTTCAATTTAGTAGAAAGGCAGATGTTAATGTTTTTCCTGTTGAGATCATTTCTTTTGAAAATTCATGGGTTTTTTTTCCTCCATAGGCGTAGTCCTGCTTTATGTATAAACAGCAGCTGAGTGGTGGAAAGAGTGACGGTTTTGGGCTCAGGGGACCCTTGCATTTAAATCTCAATTTTACCACTTACTAGCGATGGTCTTGACCTTCAGTCTCCCTTAGGCTCAGTCCCTTCATCTCTAATGATGATCCTAATTGTACTGAACTGGTCAGTGATGCCGAACACACAGCCCTGGGGTGGGGATTAACGAGAAAACATTTGCCAAACAACCTAACGTGCCTGATGCATAATAAGCACTCAAAAATGATACTATTAGCAGTAATAATTCTAGCTTATGTAAGAAGTTAAAGATACGCACCTTTCACACTGCTCTACAAATAGTACCAGTTTTCCAGGGGCCTCGCTTAGTGTCGGCCAGGATAGTCCAGGTTTTGCTGCAGTAACAAACACCCCCTCCCAAATCTCAGCAGCTCACGCCACAAAGGTTACTTCCTGGTCACGGTGCATGCCCATCAGGGACCCGGTGCAGTCTGCTCCCGCAGTTCTCCGTCTTGGACCCAGGACAATGGGGCGGCCAGTCTCTGGTATGTTGTTGGCAGAGGAAAGGGGTTTTGTATCATTAAATACTGTGGCTTAGAATTGACATGTATTATTTCCATTCGCCAGTCAGTGGTCAGAGCTCTGGTCACACATCCCCACCCAACCATAAGAAGGACAGAAAGAAGAATCCTACCATGTGTCTAAAAGGGGGGGGGGGGGGATACCGGAAAAATGTAGCCAACAGCCCCAGTAACTACCACAATGTGTTTGAGAACCACTGGCCAGCCCAGGGGGGTGGGGTAGATGACAGGAGGGAGGCCTGAGGCAGAGGGGCACCAGGAGGACACGGAGGGGCTACATGGAAATCCTAGGTGGACATACAGGGCTGAGGCTGGAGGCGCACTTGGCTCCTTCCTCACGTGGACCTGACCCAAGCTCATCCCACTGCGTTCTGCAGGCAAACAGCGATCCCTGCTAGGAAGTGGGAGTCCCCGCTCTCAACATGGGTGGTGAAGATGGATGTGACCTGCTTCCCAGGCCCTCCAGCTAATGGGCCAAGCAGGGTCGCATGGCAGTGTTTCTCTGGGTCCACCCCTCCTGCTCTGCTGGTTTCCGGGACCTGTTAGATTCTTAGACAGCCGTAGGCCCCTCCCTCCCTGCTCTGTCCAGCGGTCTCCTGGTACTGCTGACGTCAGCAGCCGAAGTACTTTGGCTTTGTCCTCAAGGTCCCCAGGCTGCCACAGCTCCAACAGCAGTGATGTCTGTGCCCACAGTGCCACCTAGTGTCCCTGCAGAGGCTGCTGGCAAGGTCCAGGGCTCTAAGCCCCAGGTTTCTGACCCACAGCCCTAGCTATCAGACTCAGCATGAGCCCCAGCAGAGGCAGCCTGAGCGTCCCCACGGGAGCTCCATCAGTGTCCTGTCCGCTTCACGCCGGCTTCCTTGTAGATCCTGACCTCAGGTCTCCTTGTGTCCCACCCGGCCCCAGGCATGTGCAGATGCATGTCCTCTGTCTCACGTACTCTTCTTACCACCACTTGGCTCCCTGTCCTCCTCAACCTTCAAGTGTGACCTCAAATGCCACTTCTTCAGGGAAGCCTTCCTTGACTCCCCACTGAGCCAAGGGCCCCAATATATAGGGTCTCTCTCCTCACTGTTGGACTGGCAGATAGTGATGGGAGATCCTGAAGCAGAGACACCCACTGGTCAAAGCGTTTCCAAACAGCAAACAAATTCTGCATATTCCTCGTGAGACTTGTTGCCTTCCCCGGCAAGCTGCTCACACGGTCCCTTGTGCCCATCAGAGGGCCCGTCAGACACGCGGGCCTTAGTGAGGAAGCCCCTGCGTGTTTCCAGTTTGCCCCACCAAGCTCGCAGTAGTCAACGGCCATGCGGCCTGAGTGGCCAGGAGAGGAACTTCCTTCATTGTTTCCCACGGCTGACTCACCTCGCTTGTATCAAGCAGAGCCGACCTGCCTTGCCCGTGTGGGCCTGGTCCTCGCCATGGGCTGCAGCAGGCGAACCTCATGAGTGTTCTAGGTCGGCACTGTCCCAAGAGGCCCATCGTCCCAAGCCCTGGTCATCAGCCCAGCATTGTTCCTAATACACATGGTTTGAAAAGCTGAGGAAACTCGGTGAGCCTGCCTTCATTCAGCACCGTGGGTAAATCGGGGTCCATCCTCACCAGGAGAGACTGAAGAGAAGGGGAAGTGAAAGCAGTGGCGTTCGGCACCTCAGGTAGCTCAGGTTGGCAGCTCAGTTCCGCAGTAGGAAACTGTCTGGTGGGGGTGCGCTAGGTGTGACCGGCTCGTGTGCGTTCGTATGTATCGTTATATGTACATACATCACGTAAAGATCGCTTTGCCCATACTGAAATTTCAGGAACTTTCACCTCAAATAATCTATAATTCTAGGATCTTTTGAAACCTGAGATGGGCAACACCAGGCCCTCTGTCCTGCTCAGCAGCCTGAGGCTCCATCTGAGTAGCCAGCTGGAGTTTCCAGCTCACCCCACTTCCTGTCTGGCCTCTTAGGGTGTCTGGGTTTGCAATCCCGGCTTCCCCTTCCTCCCCGTCCCGCCACTACTCAGAACCTCCTTGGATGCTCACAACCCTGCAGGGTCCAGCAGGGCAGGAGACGCTAACCTTACTTATCAGATGGAAAAAAAAATGAGGCCCAGAGAGGGGAAATGACTCACCCAGGGTCACACAGCACACACCGGGCAGAGTACAGGTCAAGCCTGGGCATTCCAACTCTGGGGTTTAAGGAAAAATTGTCATTTTAATACTTCAGAAGTTTCTAAAGGAACAAATGGATTCTATCCCATCCCCAGCTCATTGTCCCTCACAGAGGCAGTGGCTGCTGGTGACAGCCTGGCTTATGTGCTGTTTGCTTCCACAGAGACCTACGTGCACGCTCCTACAGGTGGCCTTTTGTTTTAAGATGATGAAGCCAGGGCTGTGCTACAGACATGCCGCACCATGCCCTCTCAGTGTCTACGTCTGGGACACGCATGGTGCCCTGGCCCCTGACCTCTCCCATAACCCCACAGTCCTTAACTGAGGGCCAGGGAGATGCAGCCCTGGGATCTCCCTGCTCACTTCCTGTGTCACTCCCTTCCTCAGGCCTCAGCTTCCCCACAGGACCTGACACAGAGATGGGGGTGGGTGAAACAACTTTGTATTTCAGAAGAAATCCTCTTCCCCAATCAAGGCCTTAAACGCAGTGCCCCGGCACATTCGGGAAGGGGGGCAGATTCCTGGGAGCAGTTCTGTCCCAGGTCACATTAATGGTGCCTCCCAAGCTCATTCCCATGGCAGGAGGCCACTTGGACAAAGGGCCAGGGCTCTGGCCTTCATGTTCTTCCATGTTCCACCTCTCCCTCCTCTGCTTCCTCCAAAGGGCCTAGGGAACAGCACATGCCCCACGGCTGCTGCCTTCTGGGGTCACCTGGTCATGCCTGAATGGTCCGGGAACCCATGCAGAGGCTAGAAGCTTCTATCCCCCATCCCCCCCCCTCCATTCCTGGGGGCATGGGGACACAGCAGGAGAAGTCAGAGGACATTTAAATCCAGGCTCTGCTTCCTTAGCTGAGTTACCTCAACCTCCAGTGCCTCAGTGTCTCCATTTGTCAAATGGGGACAACACTCCTGTTTTCAAAGGGTTATTCTGAGCCTGAGGTGAGAGGAAGGCCATGCCCTTCCTCCCCCTCCTCACGTCCCCAGGACCCTTGATCAGTGAGGCCTGGCTGCTGTCACCTGTGCCGATACCTGTGGCCACCCCAAGGACCCGTGTTACCGAGTCCCAACCACCCCCAACTCTACCAGCTACGATGGACCCCAAAGGGAAGGAAAACACACAGAAGGAAGTCGGCCGGCACCACCCTTCCCCTCAGCACCACTGGCCCAGCCCAGATGGGCTGGAGTCCCCTGGGGTCACACAGGCCGGGCACCAGCAGGCCGTGTGGGCCTGGTCACTCCTCCGCTCTGGGCTCGCCTCCTGCCACTCCATCCACCGCCACCCCCACAGCCCCAGCTCTGAGCTCCTGCCGGCAATGTGATAGGTACACTCTGAGTGCAGCACCTGACTTTCCTTGTTTTCCTTCTGCTTCCCTCGAATACCGCTCACACCGTGGTGTCGAATAACGCGGGTTTCCATTTGGAACAAATCTGGGGAAAGTTCCCACACAAACAGAAACCCTAATATACGAAGACTCGGCAGAGGCTGACCATCTGGAGGACCCGCCAGCCCTCCTCATTTGTCTTCCGTCACCCGCAGCCCCGGGGGAGCTCCCAGCTGCCCCCTTCTGTGCCCTTGTGGCTGCGTTAGCGGCTTGAGGACCTGTGAGCTCTCCGTGCAGGTAACCTCTTCTGTGAAGCTGTGAGCGCCGATAAGGAAGCTGTGGAGTCATTTCCTGCCGTATTAAAATGATGGGGTTCATGAAGGCCACCCCCTCCATCTGATTTCAGCTTGGATGAAAACAGTCCCTGGGGAAAGCAAAAGCTCGCCAGGACTTACATCTTGAAGGAAGGACCAGCACCCCCGGGGCCTGGGGCTGCAAAGCATCGACTGGCCGGGGTGCCAAATGCAAGTGTTGGCGGCGGTTTAAGCGGAGATGTGTCTGCCAGGAGCACTGTGGTTTGGGCTAGCACCCTAGTTATGCAGCGCCATAGGTTTCGGGGAGTCTTCTCGCAGCCCAGCTTTCTCGTTTGCCTTCCTAGTTGTGGTGCCGGGTCCCACAGAGTGTGAGGCTTCGGGAGTACACCTGTGCTGTCAGGTGGGCCATGGCCGGGCCGACTGCCCTTGTCACATACGCCGCTCCAACTGTGTGCGCCCAGGGGCTTGTTTATCCTGTTCCCTCTACCCAGCCACTCGAGTCCGTCACCTGGGAAGTTCTAGGTCACCCTGCAAAGCCCAGAGCAGGGAGAGCCTCCTTGGAGAAGCCCTCCAGAGTCCTCCCTGGCAGTGCTGACTGTCCCTAGCCACCTGCCCTCTTTCAGTCTGTTCCCTCCCACCAGAGAATGGTGACTTGACTGCGGGTTTCCCAAGTGCATCTGTGTCCCCTGTGCAAGGCCCAGACTCGATCGAGCAGGCAGAGGTGAATGGCTTTTTGAATAAAAGTGGAAGTGAAAAGGTACAAACTGGTGAACAGTGAGTGATGGACCCAGAGGACTGTGGGGGCCAGTTCACAGGAAACCTGACTTTTCTGCAGCCGCTCATCTCTGCTCGACCACACATCTCTCTCTCTCTCTCTCTTTTCGAAGATCTTTTATTTATTTATTTTTATAGAGAGAAGAAGGGAGGGAGGAAGAGAGGGAGGGGAAAAGTCAATCTGTTGCCTCTCACACACCCCTCCACCGGGGACCTGGCCTGCAACCCAGGCACGTGCCCTGACTGGGAATTGAACTAGCAACCTTTCTGTCCGTGGAGCAACACCCAAACTACTGAGCCACACCAGTCAGGGCCAAATCTTTTCTCTTAAAACAAAGAAGCTGAGGGAGGGGCAGGCATTACAGAAACTCAAAAACCCCCAGGCACTCCTGTGTTCTGCCTGCTGGTGTGGAGAGCAGCCATCAGGGGTTGAAGATGTGTTGAGGGCTTCACAAGCACTTCCCGGTTCCCTGCTCACAGCCGCTCTCAGAGGGAGGTACTTGCTTTATAAACAAAGAAATCAAGGCTCAGAGAGGGAAACAACTCACCGGAAGCCTCAGAGAGAAATAGAAACCCAGGTGGGACTCTGAAGTTGGCGGTCTTCACGATTCTGATTCGCCTACAAAGGAAAGGGGTGGGAGCGGGCCTGGAATACAGTGGCCCAGACTCACCCTCCCCAGAAGGGCCTGTCTCACTAGGACAAATGTCACGAAGCACCCTGGGCCTCTGACAGCCTGTGAAGGGACACAGAGATGGGTATCAGTACGTCAGAAGAGCACTCTGCAGTCTGCAGTTCATGCACCTCTTTATCGTGTACTGCTGAGGAGGGACGGAACGCTTCTCTCGTGATGTAGGCAGGGAAACTGAGGCAAAGCAGGGACAATGACTTGCTCAACATCACACAGCAAGTCAGTGAAGGAACAAAGGCTCAAAAATAATTTCAACGAAGCTCCTGACCTTCGGACTCTCGGGTTACAACCACACGCTCTGGACAAGGTTCAGGGCTCAGGAGAATGAGCTAGAGCAGGAGCTTTCGAGGGGAGTCACAACATGGATGAAATGATGGGCCAAGAGTAAGGCTCAGTTTTTACAGCGTGGCCGAAAGTCTGATGACAAGCCCCCCCCCCCCACCTTTCATCCCCATCTTTCTGGCCTGAAAAACCAGAGGCCAGAGCCCAGGGCGTGACTGCTGGGGAGGGCAGGACAGGCAAGCCTCAGGAAGAGAGAGAAGTGGATCCCAACACATCATTTAAATATTCATCAAAGCTGAGGCTCTGGCCACCTGGACCAACATGAAGAGAATTCAGAAAAGACTCAAGCAACAGACTTGTGGAATTCACACGTAAGGCGGAGAGAACTTGGTGAGGGATGCAGCTCCGGTTTAGGGGACCATGGCTCTCCCATCAGCTGCCTGTTCCCGAAGCCACGTTTCTGTGGCCTTCGAGCTTCCAGGCCTCCGGGAATCTGCAGCTGCCAGGGCAGCAGGGGTCTTCCTCCCTGCATCTCCTTCCATATGACGATGAGGCAGCCCTCCGACACCTGGTGGCCTCTGTCTCCCCTCGTCTCATTCCATGCCCGCCCAGAGATCGCCTTACCTGCTTCCTCAGGTTGATCCTGCTCCTTCTCAAGCTTGGATCTGGTTCCCCTGCTCTGTCTGAGCGCCTTCCTTCCTTGTCATTGATTTTTACTTTGGGGTTGAGACCTCGGTTTCCCAAGAGGTGCTCCTTCTGGAGTCCATCTTGCCGGCAGATCCCATGGAGAGAAGAGACCAGGAAGTTCAGGATCTGCCAGAGGCTCCTGTTGGGGAAAGAAGGACAGTCCCCCTCACTTCCCCGAGTCGGGTGAGTCCACCCAGGAGGTCTTTTCCCACCAACCTAACATTTAGCTTTGACATGAGCACCACCCCCGGCTCCCATCCCTGTGCCCCTTGAGTGTGTCCCATCGACTTTCACCTCTTTCCCTTTGAGTCCCATCCCAGCAGCCTCCTGTGTATAGTTCTCAAGGTCCAGGCTAGCATTACCTCCCCATCTGCATCTTTGTCTGCACGAACCACACACATTTACTTCTGAAATACCTTATTCTGATCTCCCTACTCAGATCTGCTCTGAGCTGAACTGTCGCTCTTAACTGTGGTTCTTATTAACCCTCTATCTACAACCTTGGGAAAGGGCCTTTTGATCATTTTCTACATCCCTGCCCCCTAGTGGGAGTTAAATGTCCCCTTCATCCTCTTTGTGCCCTGCCCCTTCCAAGATCTGACAGCAGGCACCCCACTGGCAGCAATGGTCACTGGTGGGCGGAGTCTCTACTGCACCTGGTTGTTTCATGTCTCCACGTGCCAAACATTGAGAAGGGAGCCCACTGGGGCATGAGAAACACAGACACCATGCTGAGGCCCTCTGCCGCATGGCATAACTTCCAGATGAAGTGGGTAGATATTATGTGAGCGTGTCTCCAGCTGCAGAAGTGGTGAGCACACTTGTCGTGGTATATGGGGTCGTTGGATCCATAACAGGTGAAGGAAGGTCATTTATATCTGTCTGAGACCAGTGCACGTGTGTGTGATGGTCAAGGGGTCACCATCCATAGTAAACACAAAATCAGGTGGCCTCTTGAGCTGAGACTTTCGTCCCAGGGTTTCTGTGCCTATTCCCCATTCTTCTTCCTCATCGCTTTATGATGGCCACGTGTCTGAGAGGTGGCTGTCCAATAGCCCACATTATCACCTGTTCTGATGACCTCTTTGCTGGGATGGTCTGTTGCTGGGCCTCAGATCCCGAGGAGAAGAGAGGAGAGGAGAGGCCCAAATTCCAGCAGCCAGTTCAGTGTCTCCCAGAGTTCCCTGCAACCCTGGGGGCCTAGGTGTGAGTCTCCCCTCACAGACCCACAGCATCCGGGGGCAGGTGCCTGTCGGGTTCCATGGGAGCCGGGCAGGGATGCTCCCCCGTCATGTCACACCTGCAAAGCCCATTTGTCTTCCAAATCACCATGCCTTGGGAATGCTAGTGAATCTGAACTCATTAAACTAGACATGAGAATATTGAATATCTTCCAGATATCACTTTTATTAGGTTGAAGTGAAAAGGTTTTTGTAAATTTTGGGCCAAAACATTTATTTTAAAGATTTTTAAAATTTATTTTTAAAGAGAGAAAGAAAGAGAGGGAAAGAAACATCGATGTGATCGGTGGCCTCTTATACCCACCCCTACTCAGGGACCAAGCCCGGACTTGGAGTCTAACCAGTGACTTTGTGGGATAAAGCCCAACAAATGGAGCCACACTGGTCTGCACAGCCAAGAACTTTTTAAAACATAATTACTTTGGTCTAGGGTTGCATTCTTACAAAATAAATAAACAGTTTTTTAAATTTTTAAAAAAGATTTTATTTATTTATTTTTAGAGAGAGGGGAAGAGAGGAAGAGAGGGAGAGAAACATCAATGTGCAGTTGCCTCTTGCACGCCCCCCCACTGGGGTCCTGGCCCGCAACTCCAGCATGTGCCCTGACTGGGAATCGAACCTGCAACCCTTTGGTTCGCATGCCCATGCTCAATCCACTGGGCCACACCAGCCGGGGCCAGTTTTTAAAATTGTTTAAACACCTGAAAGAGCCATCTTAGTGCCAACTGGTTTTTATTTTTTGACGTAATCAAGGTAATGTGGGTGATTCATCTTTAAAATTTTTTAAATATTTATCGCTTGTCTTGGAAATGTCTGGTCTTCAAGCTGCAGCAGCTTTTTTTTTTTAGGAAAAGAGAAACAGTGTAAAAAGATATCTGTTTTGTACAGGAAAAGGCAATATTGGAGGGAGGAGACTTAAAAGCTACAGAAAAAAAAGAGATTTAAAAAATACTTTTTAAAAACAGAAACTGCCTTTTTGTGGAAAATCATTTCTTTTTCATTTTTTAATGAAAAGGAGTTGCGCTTTTTTATTTTTTGAGGAAGGAGGACTTGAGTTCATTGAAACATCTTATACGGGGCAGAACGTGAGCCAGAGGTGGGTGTGGGGCAGGTCGGCGGCAGGAATGGCAACTGTGTGTTCCTCCTCCCTGGACCAGGTGGCCTGACACTGTCGGGAAGCGAAGTCACGTTTCCGAGTCTGAGAATCCCTTTGATCTCACGCAGAATGTGCTGCCGCGGGGGTGGGGCTCGAGTTGTGGTAGGTTAAAAAGAAAGTAAAGTGGTTAATTTTGTGCTGATCTTCAAGGCTGACTTAAGTAAAAATGGCGTTTTAAAACTTTAGAAAAGAGGGATTTGTT
Organism: Macrotus californicus; assembly: GCA_007922815.1. Taxonomy (NCBI): domain Eukaryota; kingdom Metazoa; phylum Chordata; class Mammalia; order Chiroptera; family Phyllostomidae; genus Macrotus; species Macrotus californicus. The sequence continues at coordinate 1,776 of VMDR010001390.1, read as the reverse complement.
TTTTACTAAAACAAAAAGAAAAAAAGTAAAGAGGAAAAAAGAAGAACAAGAGCAGCCGTCACAGAGAACGGGGCCAAGACGGACCAGCGGCTGCCGAGGGCACCGCCCAGGCCCTGGTGCCAGCGCTCTCCCTCCTTGAACTTCACCTGCAGCTCCTGCAGCTGGGCCTCCATTCTCTTCCGGTTTTGCTCTGAGTTCAGTTTGGCCTGCTTCAGAGCTTTCATGTCCTTAGTCAGCTCCCGTTGCTTATTCTCCAGGGCCTGCTTGGCCTCCCTAAGTTTGGCGTTCACCTGGTGGGCAGGAAGCAAAGGAGTGAAGAGGGGTATCAGGGCCCTGCCATGAAGCTGCTCTTTCCAGTACCCCAGGAAGGACTGCAGGGTTCGCATCTAGCACTGCCGCCTCTGCGGCGACAGGGATGTTGGGGAAGTTTGGGAGGCGGTCTGCCGGCCAGAGTCCTGGTCTCAGAAGGCTCCCACCTGATCTGTCCTCATCACTCTACTGAAAAATGACACCCAGCATTTCCCCTCCTCTCTGAGGGCCTCAGAGCAGATGAGAACGGGCCTGGGTGTCTGGCCAAGCAAGAAGCAGAAGTCAAGGACGTAACTGTACATTGCAGACGATCGCCTAGAACCTGGGGACTGCTTCCATATGTGCCTCCTGTGTGACAGGCAAGGGGACACTCGGGGAACAAGCCTCTGGGACAGTGCCCTCCTCTCTAGGCCCCAATGCACAGTAGGAGGTGGTGGTGACATACAGTCTCCTTTACTCCAGGGAGCCCTGCTACTTAGTGAAGCCCTGAGGAGATTCTGGCACAGAGAGCCACCCCCACTTGTCCCTTGAGTTCCCCTGGTTTGTTTTCAGCCCTGCCCAATGCTGGCCCGGGGAGTGCCCTGAGCTGCCTCTGCCGGCCAGTAGGCAGTGACCCTGAGTGCCCATTCACCCCGGACCACCTCCTGCAGCTGAATCATCTTGACCCTCAAGTTCTTCTGCTTCTTCTCATTCTCCTTGGCCTGCACCAGCATCTCCTCACGGGACATGCACCTGTTCTCCAGCTCGAGCATGTAGTCCTTCATCTGGGCCTGGGGGCCAGAAGGAGACACTTGGCACAATCACCACAGTGGTCATCCAAGTCTCACCTGCCCCACCAGCCACCCTCCCACCCCTCCAGGGACACCCACAAACAAGCTTGTGCTGCTTTGCACCCTGACACCACCGTTAACCAGCTCAACTAAGTCGCTAAAGCAAAGCATCCCTTTGCCCTGCATCACCTGTGCACTTGTGGACCGCTAGGATGCACAAGTGCGCTCTGGGCGTGAGTCACGGCTCACATATTGGCCCCAGTTGCATGGCTTCCACTCTCTGCAGCTCCCTGGGCACGGGAATCCTGCACCGCTGCACCAGCCCCAGCGCACGCCTGCTCCCCTGCCAGGTTGCCACCCCTCCACAGGGAGGGCAGGACTCCTGTCCTTTGTCAGTCTCCTGCCGAGTGTCCTAATTCTAACACCTTTGTCAAGTAGCCTTTGGTGGTGGTTGTTTTACATAAATCCCAAATTGAGACTCCCCACGTCGCAGAGTGAGACGCTTGTTAGCGTCACCCAGATGCTAGGAGGAGAATGCCACCAGCCAGCAGGACATCTCTGTCCTGTGACCTCACCAAACATGGAGATTTAAATTTATCCTCATTTCCACTAATTTGCTGGGTATGATATGACAACTCACAGATCCTTTAATTTGTCATTCCTTAAGTAGGGGTCAAGTGAGAATGTCCCAGGTGTG